>JAECUM010032056.1:0-29291 GCA_016617855.1 Megalonaias nervosa
GTAGTTATGATAAATCTAGACAGAAAAACGAAATAACATATGAATAAAGATAATTCAACCTTGAACTTTAAAGGCAATAAGGATATGTTTTCCTTCCAAAATACCTTAACCCTGATAAAAGATTGCAAATGTGCCCTTGTATGCATGAACCTTCATTTACAGTCTCATTCTATATATTTGCAACTTCAAAACAATTACAAAATCAATTGTCAAATTATTGACATTAAGAAAATATTTTGAACTGTTTATAGTAGTATAATGTACAATGTAACATTTATATTCGGCATTATATTGATGCAAACAAGTTCAAAAGTTCAATTTATTCTCTCTCTCTCTCTCTCTCTCTCTCTCTCTCTCTCTCTCTGCAGTTTAATAAGACCTCTAAGTTTCATTATGATTGAGATACGTTTTGCATAGCTTTGGGAAGACTGGTAAAAAGGAATTTTACGCATATGAAATTTCGTTTATATTGGCTTTTCTTAAACTATTTTTTTTTTTTTTTTTTTCTCCAAACGTAAAGCCAAACTTCATGACAAAGTTTGCTATTATTTATGAAATACAACGTCTGTAGGAAGTGTCAGTGGAAGATTGAGGTTTTCGAAATAGAAAAGCATCATAAGCTTGAAGGTAAATTTGCTGTCATGATCGTATCTAATATGCCAATCTGTAGCGGTCAGTGTGTACCTTTTGTTGACATGTTGCTAGGGTAAGGGAGCTGTCACGTGGTCTAACAAGTGGTTTAAACATTAAATATGCCAAATGACATTCTTTTTAAAACTATAATAGCTTGTTTTTTTGCTGTAGGGTTTTGTACTATTCTTTGCAAGGATAATACAATGGCACCACTAGAACGTATTGAATCGGCACATTTCTATATTAAACCGTACCATGTCCGCCATTTTGTTTGTTTGTTTTCACTGAATTCCACTATTCGGTAGTCTTTGCCTGTGGCTAATGCTTTAACCAATGACCCAGGGTACCCCGATAGTGACACCGCTCCAAGTACCTCCCTATTTTCAGTAACTATAGCGCCATATATTTGAAAATCTTCGTGTGCATCTCAAATTTCAGGCTGCAAAGCCCTAATAATTTAATCGCCATAAAAACTGAGAGCAGAAAACAAACGAGATGGGTTTTAAACGGAGAAGATCAGATGAAAGTAACTTTTTTAATTAAGGTAAGTTAACAACATAGAAACGTTATTTTCTTATACTGTCCTTGGCCCAAATAAAAAATTATTCAATGAAGGCAAATATATAATTGGGGTGAACACACAATGGTATATTCCAAGTCTGCAGTATGTGGCGGGACCTATAATCACATAAATATAATAAACTATACATAATTACAAAATTTGTAAAATATATTTTCCTTAGCTTGAAGGCAAAATATATCAAATCTGCTGATCAGCTCTTCAGATTTATTACAAACTAAATTGCAAAACATTTCATGAGAATTTGGAAGAAACTTAATTCTGAGTATTGTAGGCATTATAATTAAAAATTAAATTCATCTTCAATTTCCCCGCTGTTACATAAATAACATAATCTACGTGCCCCAGAGACAATTCATGTCTATCTGTAACTATACGAACAGGAAATTCTCCTAATCAAAAGAGAGCGTACATCCGTCTTATTCGTATAAACATTCTCGCATTCTGTAAGATCTTTATATTCTTACAATTCTTTATATGGTTGTTCCATGTACAGTCATCTTATTTCGTTATGTTCAACGAGATATACAAGTAAATATTCATATTCTATAAGACTTTTAAAATTCTTATAAATTTTCAAAGGGGTTGATCCGTTTACTTCGTCGTGCGATTCTTGCAAGTTATACCCATTAACCGTTGTCTAAATTGCTCAATAAATAAAGCAACGTCCCTAATATCATGTTTTATCCACACAAAACCAAATCAATATTTAAAATGTGGCTGTCTTACATAAGTTGCCAAAATTATTATCTGGCTAACATCCAGTACCTTTAATATCATGTGTCATTTCCTGAAATATATATAGCTAGGTATATGCAACCATTTACACCAATATTTTGTACATCTAATATAATAGTCAACATACATATTTCAAGGGCCATATTCAGCAACTGCTCCAGTGCTTGAAGACTGTCTTCCAAGAGACAAAAAAAAATGTCGAGAACTGTTGATGGAATTTCTCTACAGGTTTTCTATTCTTTTATCCCCAAATCTCTGGTATGTGGATGGGGTGAGAGGGGCAAAAGAAATAGGTACAAAAATATATTTTATGGCACCAATATTCTTGAATATGTTGATCAGTAAAGGCATTTTGCATTGGTGTGACTACCAAATGCCATCAAGTGGAGGAGAATGTGACCTAATTTTAATAATCAAGATAGCATGGGCACATATTTCGGACATAGTCCCATGCCAAGTCTGGAAAGATCACTCCGGTCTCAAGTTCTATAAATTACATACTTTTGTCGAACATATATGAATGTCCGACTGAAGTTTAATCTTACATGCCTGATTCCTTGCAATTAAAATTCTTGTCAAAATCCATGGATGCTGTGAATTTAATCCCATAAGACTGAAAGCAACACCTACACCGCTGTCTCAGCTGATAGTTTAATCCAGCCTACACTCCTATCTCACCTAATAGTTGGTCCCAGCCCTTTGCAACCCGGTCTACACTACTAACTCACTGGACAGTTTTGATCAGGCCTCTGTAACACGGCCTATACTACTATCTCACCTAATAGTTTGGTCCCGGCCCTCTGTAACCTGGCCTACACTGCTAACTCATCTAATAGTTTGGTTCCGGCCCTCTGTAACCCGACCTACACTGCTACCTTACCTAATAGTTTTGGTCCCGTCCCTCTGTAAACCGGCCTACACTGCTACCTCACTCAATAGTTTGGTCCCGGCCCGCTGTAACCAGGCCTACACTGATACCTCGCCTAAACATTCTATTGAAACCGACAAATTTGTTCCGTCCTGACAGCGTTCAGTTTACGGAAATTTTGCTGTATATCTGTGTTGTACACTCTATATTTTAATATAAACTTGAATCAGACATTTCTACGTCCATGTAAGCGGGGGTGGGGTGGACTTTGTTTGGGGGTTTTCTCTGTTTGAGGTTGGGTTTTTTTTGTTGTTGTTGGGTTTTTTAAGGGGTTTTTTGTTGTTGTTATTTTGGGTTTTTTTGGAGGGGGGTGAATGTTTGGGTGGTGAGTGTGTTTTGTTTTCTTTTATTTTTGTGTACAACAAACAAGGGGACAATTCGAAAATAAACACTTTATTGCATCCCATAGTTTAAGTACATTTGCATATCAATCATCAATGCATTACATTAGATGGCAATACTAGTAGATATACTTTACTACAATAACACCTAGATAACACCTTAGTTTTTGGGGGGTTTTCTCTCTCTCTCTCTCTCTCTCT
Source organism: Megalonaias nervosa (assembly GCA_016617855.1). Lineage (NCBI taxonomy): Eukaryota > Metazoa > Mollusca > Bivalvia > Unionida > Unionidae > Megalonaias > Megalonaias nervosa. The sequence continues at coordinate 3,422 of JAECUM010032056.1, forward strand.
CTCTCTCTCTCTCTCTCTCTCTCTCTCTCTGTGACTGGCTGCACATGTTCAGAACTAGGAACAACAAGCTTGACAATAAACTACCCCAATATAAATACAAACGTCAGGGTAACACAATTATTCCATACTTAATCCCAATAAAATATCTCAAAAATAAAGTAATAAAATACCTTTTTCACATTACAGATGGTCCAAGGCGACCTCAAATATATTTCTTTGAGGGGTGATCTAAATACTATAGCAACGCTCATCAATAAGTTTTAAATGTGGCACAGCACATTTGCTAGAAAATTTTCCACTTCTCAAGCAGTCCCAATGTCGTCCTACGCTTTCTGTACACTGACAAGTTAGGCCGACCCAAGAATGTCCTAAGACCCTTAGATGACCCTCAACTACCTCCTCGTGGTGCCCACAATTAGGCCGGCAATTGCTCAGTTCAGCCAAAGGCCAGCTTAACTTGCAAGTGTTAAAAGAAAATCAGTCCAGGGCCCACTCTGGGCTGGCCGAAACAGATAACATGAAAAGAACGAACGAATCAAAGATACACTTACAGGAGAGTTTCCTGTTTTAGCGCTCACTAGTTGTAGACAATATTTTAGAACTAATAATTACTCTTTACAAAATTTTAAACATAAACAGCACCAGTTTATGTCATACTTAAGTATTTTGGTGAAATAAATTATAGTACAAGAATAAAGTTGGTACCTTAGAAAAGTACCATTAGAGAACTCAAGCTACCAATAAATAAACAGAACCTGTGTCTACCTACACCGCTTCCTTTGGCGGGTGTAGTTTTCCTTTCACTATGAAAGAAACGCCTTAGCTTACTTAATGAAGTGCGCGTGCAGTTAGAATTCAACGCAGAAAGCTGAAGAAATCACGTTGTTTCACACCCTGGGAGATAAGCCGTTCTACATCTGCGGGCTATTCCATTCCATTTTTGGGGGGGGGTGATGGGTACAGTACGTATTTATTATATCATTTTATATATGCAGAAAAATTCTAAAAATGAAGGTAATCTTCTCAGTTAAGAATACAAACAGCCTAAAAACACACGTTCTCTAATTAACCAAATGTAATTAACGGGATATCTGCAACAGATCCATTCTATGTTTCTTGTAACGCTTTTGCCTAATCAAAACGGTTGCTCTGGAGGTGGGTACCTTATCCTTTCAAAGTATTTTGGAACTAGACAATCTGACGTAGTTATGTGAAATGACTTTGCCAGGTACAATGACAGAGACTATGCGCTAGAATTAATAAAGATTATTCAAAGATGTTTTTCGTTTCATTTTCGAGAATGGAGTGTATTTTCTATTTAACAACAAAATACCTCCGCTCTGCAGTAGGAAAAGAAGCAAATGGCCAATACAATATTGAAATAATGGAAAATTAAAACGGAAGAAATCAAGACAAACGAGAGATTATGTTCACGCGAAAAAAAAGATACATTTTTTATAGTTATATGTGTAAACAGTACAAAACATGAGAAGGTTTGACATCAATTTACGCCTTTTGAATACATGAATGAAAATAAAACACTGCAGACAGGCGTTAAACTAGAACACTATTCTGTAGTTCTATACAATTTAAAAGCACACATTCTTTGCTTCCAAAATGCGAAGCATAATTTCAGATACAATGCCATACAAAAATTATATTAAACGTGTAATTAACCTAGAAAGACGATTTTTACAAATGTCCATGTAAAAATATATACTTCTTTCACATTCTACGTAGAAACGAGAAAAAAGTTCGTCAGGTACCTAATTATTTCAAATAATAACAATTCTGCAGCAAAATTATAAGTTTGTGTGCGTGTGTGTGTGTGTGTGTCTGTGTGTGTATATATATATATATATATATATATATATATATATATATATATATATAGTTGGATTTGAATGCATGAGCCTTATCAATGGAGGTAACTATAATAGATATACAAAAACAAGCCAGCAGGGGAAATTAGATGAACCCTTTCTTCAGTTGTATATTATTAGATTAAACCAAATCTTGAGACTACAGACAAATTTTACACTTAATCTCAGACCCAATCCCAGTTGATTTCTTTGAGACCAGATCATCTGTTTCTACGCCTGAATTAACCTATATCGATTCACCTGCAAATTGTGTTTCAGAGTCCATCATCCTCGAAAATCGTTGTGCTTAACAAATAAAGACGGGGTATAGTGACAATTAATTGCTTTTGTCAGAGGCTGTTTTTTCCACTCCATCTAAAAGTGCATTGGCAGACACTGAGGGCAAACAGATTTCAACAATGTAGGCAAATGTAGCTACCAAACACTACAAAACAGCCGCTTTTAATGAGATAGCCAGTTTTAAATCAAGGTCTACTGCTCGATACAATTCGTCCTCTTTTGCCAAATGTCTTGAAACATTTTATTGTCGATGATCCAGAATATGTGGTATTTCTTTAAATAAAAACTTTGATTAAATATCGTTGAATTAGGCATATGTGTTTTATGTACGGATCAGCGTCCGTGACCGGCCCCATTTCATCCTCATCCAGCTTATGGGAGCAATGCACCTGACATTGAATTCCCTCGAATAAGGTCCCTGCACGTGACTCCGTCCCTAGAAATGAAGAATAGTGATTATTTAAATTAAGGAATAGTTTGTTTATAAATTTATATGAGCAATTTTTTCAGTTCACATTAATTATTTTCGCTCTTCACCGAGACCTTTGTCAATATTCCGAAAAAATAATACAGCAATAATCATTGAATTAAATTCCATTTCTTTTGCAGTAGATTAACACAAATAAAAACTCTGCAATATTCTGTTGGAAACGGAGCTAATGTTGAAGGTGTAGAACAAAAGAAAACCTTGAAGAAACCACCAGCGCTGGATGGGCATCTAAAACGTTTTGGTTGCAGAAATCACAAGCATCTTTACATGCGACTTTTTTTCGGTAAGGGTGATAACTCTTACACCCTTGTTTCCACTCACAGTTCAACCCTCTTCCTTAACAGACGCGAATTACAATAGTTCAGATGCGCCTTTGTTTAAATAAAACATGAAAAGTACAAATTTACTAATCAATAAATAAATAAATAAATTATTTCATCAGGTTTAATTTCGTTCGAAAGTGCATGTTTGTGATTTACCTCCCATATACTCGGCATGATACAGTCTATAATGTATTAAAAGTGCTGTATAAACCAACCTTTTGTCACGGCGGCAGCGTTCATTATATAAGATTTTTAAATTTTGACAGTGCCCCAAACATGCATCATCAAATTTTAAATGAATACTTAAGGAACATTTAAAACTAGGTAAGAATGTAAACGAATGCGAAACAGACCAATAGCGGCAATCACTGACATGGCCATTGAAGAGCTATATACAATACCATCCTGGATTTGCTTGGGTTTATTTGTATAGTGCATCAGCCTGACGACACGTGCTCTTTGCAAAACTGGAGAACATACGCACAAACCTACTCAACATCAAACATCATACATGTGTATGTATATGTACATATATATGTCAGAACAAAGCAAACTATATCGTGCCGATTAATAGTTGAGTTTCACAATTATAAAAATATAATAATGCAAATATTAAGATAAACCCTTCCAAATAAAAGTAAACACGTATTCAACAAGATAAAGAGGTCAAGATGTTACAATTTCTGAAAACGTACATAAAATAATCAATAAACTTCAAAAGATGTCAAGATATGCGGTAAAAAGTATAAACTACATTTTTTTAAAAGACCAAGATTTCTCGTATGGCGCATAATAATAAAGCTTTCTTTCAAATCTCTGAGACAATTCAAAAGGAATTTTTGACACCAATCAGCTTCGCAATGGGAGATAATCCGCCTTTGTATCTACCACAGCCTACAAGTTTTGAGAGACCGTGAGAGAAACATCTTTAACCTATTTGAATATTATACATCAAATGATTCGTGCCAACAACAACCGGAAACTGTTAAAGAAATATCCACTGTGACTGTGATTTTCGAAAGCCCGAATTGATAGCGGTGCAGACGTAAATTGCCCTGTTTGCTAATGATCGTAACATGAATATTGGATATCAAACGATTCGTGCCAACGACACCCGGAGACGGTAAAAAAAATTATCCAGTGTAACCGAGATTTTCGAACGCCGGAATTGCCAGCGGTGCAGACGTAAATTGACTTGTTTGCTACTGATTCTAAAAGCCGTCTTCCTGGAAACGCGACAAGAACAGCTAGCAGTCTACATTTGGAGTGTAAATTTTTCACGCAACGTTATACAATAAAAGTTTAGACAGCGCTTACTGAAGATTTAAAATGAAAGAACTTTTGCTGAAGGAAACACGTGTAATATTTAAATATTCATTTAAGAGAAAATCACGCCTTGTTAACACTGTAATAATCCGAATCACATTCTATATTGTTTAACCAATTTTCAAAGTTATGGCTTATCAGATTAAAAAGGTAGGCTGAAATTTATTTATCATATGGCCGCCCGATGTTGGCTCTACCCAGGTACTTGACACAGAACTGAAATGGGAAAATTATTCACCATTTACTGTCAAGTCGAGGACGAAACCTCAAATGTAATTTGTCGCCATTGACAACTATATTTTCAGAACTACTTTTGTTCCCAAAGCACAATATGGCGGTGGAAGGAGACAAAGTCGCAACAGAGCTTTCTGTATGCCTTTTCTGTCTCAACATACGTGATATACTCTGCCGGTGGCAAATCACCAAACCTATCAAATTTATGTGTATTCCTGCAGCTCCATTTTCGGTTATTTTACTACTGACAGAAATGGTCGAGCAATGTTCGGAATGGAACTGAAATAACTCCTTTTTCTTACGATAATGTTGTATCAGCACATCTCACTGCTCGTAATGTTTAGGAGTTACACCTCTTTTATCAGTCTGTATTCCTCAAATTGTTTCAATATTTTGTTTAGCAGGCATACGAACTACTAAGCTTTTGTATTATCGGCATATCAATTATTGTAATAGTTTTTGTTAGATACAAGATCTTGAAAATGCGGATAACTGATCCCAAATATCTGAAATATATAAGTGAATTTATACATGAAAAATATACAAGTCTAATAATGCTGTGTGCTTTATTTGTTTTATTAGTAAGAACTAAGACGATCTACAGATTATGTCAAGGATATAGCATGTCATTTCACATTGTTAACTTGTCAAACATTCTTCACAGTAAGTGACAGTTTTGCAGGTAGGCATTATGAATTAGATGGATGTAATTTGTGGATAATAGTTGCTCTTTCTTTACATCATGCAGGCTATTTTATCAAACAAAATATCCAATAATCTGCGACTTTAAATGTAGTGAGGCCACATATATACACTTGCAATATTAGTATATCACACACACACACACACACACACACACACACGGTGATGGAGTTGTTCTCAGTTGACCTGAGAAGGATGTCATGGCAATATGGTAATAACCAGATGTGCCCATTACATGTTACGAATGTTTCACGGTCCTACAGCAAGAAAATGGTGAAATCCTTGTGTCGGTAAATTGAAACATTAAAGGCTACATTCTCCTAAACCGGTGAACTATTATTACACGGATGCTATAAATAGAATGGAACGTAATCCGTTGAGCACATATTATTTCTTAGACTGACTTTTGTGGACACAGCAGAATACATTTGACAAAAAATTTGAAAAGATATATACTTTCGCACTCTTACCTGTCTATCAAAGGTATGATATCTGTTACTTCCCAACATCCAGTGAATACTCTTCACGGATTTGGTTGGTGATTCACCTCTACTAACTGGGGTGGGGGTAGGTTCGAAAGAGTGGTCGCCAGGCATGTAATCTCTTTCTGGAAGTCTAGCTATGGAACTAAATAGGAAAGAAAAGAAAAACTTGATCTCTGGTATTGACAAATACATAGGTGGGAAACAAAAGCCCTATTGACATGGAATGAGGAACTTAAAAATACCATCTTCTTGAAATAATTCATGCAGTCATTAACAATACGAGCTATTTAAAGATACACTGAAACAAACATTAAACACGTAAGTATGTATTTTCTATCACACTATAGATCGTTGTGACCTAGAGAGAATATATGGGTTTCTTGTGTGAAAAACAAGACTCCGTCGACGTCAGTGACGCTCTACACTCGAAAAGAGTTTCTAGGAATTCAAGACAAGCCCATTTTCCTTTTTTTTTCACTACTGAGCGTCGAAACCAGCTATGACATTCTTGAGCGATACAATTTTCAAATTAACCACTATGGCTGCCACATTTCATGTAAGATTTAAACACTTTAAGAAGACATTGGTCAAAACCCCATGTGGATGTTATCAGCCATTCAGAAGAAATGTTAAGAACATTTTCAGTATGTGTATTGTGGCAGCCATATTTGATGTCAGATCGGCACTATTTGCATTCATGACGACCTAGATATCATAACTAGTGTTCTGGTGAACAATCCTTGTCATATGGCTTTCCAGTCAGGAAGAATATCAATAAAATATTTTCAATATGAATGCCATCTTACCATACGTGATGGTCATATTGGCACCATTTTCATTTGGTACCAGCTAGACAATACATGTAGTCATTTAGTGAAAAGCTCATATTGATATGACCATGTATTCATGTTGAGTAGGGATACCAAGATTTCCAAGATGGCCTCTGTTAGAACCATAATGGATGTCTGAGCGGCACTGTTTGTATTGAGAATCAACAAGATATCATAAGATTTCTTCTGATGAAAATCCTATGCCGATATGATTTTCCGTTCAGGAGAAGTAGCGATGACACGACTTTCAATATGACTGCTGTGTCAACTATATTGGATGTCTGAGCAGCACCACTTTCATTTAAGACCAACAAGACTTTGGGATAAACGCGTGTGAAAAGTTTCGTGGCAATCCTCTAAGCAGTTTTGGAGCAATGGCGATAATAAACTTGTGCTAAAGGACGGACGTAAGAAGTCAGGGTGCGGAAAACAGACGAACCTATAATCTCGTACGGTATATGACAATAGAGATATAAGGTAGTCGGTCATATCGGGCATTTCACCCAAAGAAACTTATATGGCGGTAGAATGTGCTACGTAGTGCTGCGAAATGGGAAGAAAAGACAGTGGTCCTTATTTTAGCGAGTACTGCCGAAATTAATAATATCAATTTTCAAGTGACCATTTAAGGTTTTAAGAGAATACGATGTGCTAAAAAAGTAGTAATAAAGAGAACATTCTCTACCCCAAAATTTCGTTCTTCCTACCTTAACTTTTAATTAGTGGCCAATGTAGGTTTTTCCGGTGTCAAAAGAGAAAGCATTAAGTTTTCCACTTGACAGTTTATTTTGCTATTCGTTATATTCGTTTTTAACCGATGGTAGCACAAACCTGGTTCCGTCACAAACAGTCAACACTGATCCTTGGTATGTAATTTAGTGGTCACAAGCCAAGGATACATTCACGGTCATCTAAGACTGCCCATTGTAATTTTTTGGTTGGTTCTTGGTTTCTATCCTCGTTTTCAGCAGTTAATTTGGCTAGATCATGCCGAGGAAATTGGAGCTGATTGCCTTGACCAAGGACGTACCGAGGCAGCAGACCCGGGCTGACCATTGTTCATGTCAAATCCGCGACGCTAGAAATTGAGTTGCCCCGGCTCCCATTGTCACAAGAATTACCTTTTAAATGAATGACGAGCTTCATGGCTCTCTTCGTCGACGTGCCATGGCATGGATCGCGTAGAGGGCGCTATTACGGCGTTCTTGAATGGAGGCACAGCCAAATTGCGATGGTGGAAATGCTGCATCAATGCCTGTGGAGGAATCAAGACCTTCACCTTAGGTCGTAGTTCCGGAATTCTGGAAAGAAGGTGTCATATATCACTGTGTTTCGTGGAATGATTGTAGTAACTTCTGTACTGGCTAAAAATAGGGTCGGGTTAAACGGATAGACTGAACATTTTCTTAAACGAAAATGGATTTGATTGATAAAATAAACCTCTCGATCTCGGATTTTCTTTATGTGTGTCTGTATTTCCAAAAAGTAGGCTCCGAGTGACAAATTCTTACAAACGAGAGCATTTACAAGTGGTCAGATGGAAGATGCCATTGTAAGTGTTGCCGTCTTAAATGTAATTTGGTCTGTATTGTCAACTGATGGCTCATTAATAATTCGATTTAAAAGGATGTCTAGAGCAACATAACATTATGATTCCCTTTTGTAAATAAACAAAACTTTCAAATGTATTTATGACTTTAGAAGGGAATATATAAACGTGTATTCCAGCCAAACTATTGAATATTCTGTTTGCGAAGAATGAGGAGAGAGATATGAACTGTCTTACCTGATAATTTTCTCGTAACCATACCGACTCCAGACTTTATCTTTGTGTTCAGACTGAGAAGCATCTATCAGAGGGGACGCCCCCTCCCTCGGGAAATGCGGGGAAGGCGGTAGGGTGTCGGTCTGGCGATATCGTTGCTAACTGGGGATATGGAGAATGACGCCTCCCGGCTACCTGACAAACCATGGTGACCATTTTCTGGAATACCGCGGGACTTACTCCATCTGAAGCATGGAAAGAGAATATAAAAAGTGCTGGTTACATATACGCAAAAAACAAACACGAAAATTATACATATAACTTCGATGTTATCAACAATTTCAAGAGAATTGTTCATTTTAGCGCGGTATATGTTATTATTAATACACGTTCTATTTAAAAATGTATCTGATGGGACGCAATAGTTCTGAAAAGCACGGTTCGTTACCCCGACGAGCTGGTGTTAGGAAGCCAGGTGGAACTGTGTATTCTTCGATTCTCTGTGCCTTCAACAATGAAACTTTCTTAACCAAATCGACCTCAGTTATCTCCGTCTTATAGTAATTACTATCACAGTAATGTATTAAGCCAGCCATAAACACTTCACATTCGACAACTAATTGGTCTATATAAGAAGCTGGTTCTAATTATTCTTATTAATTGAAACGAGTTCTTAAAGATAAAAAATAAAGGCACAAATACTGTCAAAAACCTATGATGCATTTTCTAGAACATGTATGAACTCCTTAACCTCTAATTTGCCGATATTTCTATAAATCTGAATCTTCCTACCTGTGATTGCTTCCATTGTACGGTACATAGTTGCCGCGGTAGCTAGTGGTTTGCCTGTCAGATAAATAATCGAAAGGGTGCAGGTTCGAATCCTAACTATGAGATTAGCTTGGTTCTGCTATCCAATTATCTTAACACTAAATAACCTATATGTGTTACTGTCCAGTAAAACACCAAACCGAACATAAAAATATACAGACATAAAGATAGTCGTGTATAATGACGAAATAAAGATAATCTCCGTTGTTTCTATTTATTATATTTTAACCCTTATCTTTTTGCCAAAAAGTACAATAAATTGGCAAGAATTTATTTCACTGTGAATAGTCGCTGTGTTAGAATTTCATTATTTTTTTTAATCAAAGTCTACCATCAACTATGAAGCGTACTGTCAACACACAAATATTTACAAATACATTCAGACAGACAGGGCCGGATTATCCGTAGGGCAAAGTGGGCAACGTGCCCAGAGCCCCGAGGCTCAAGGGGCCCAGTATATTATCGTCTGATTTCACAGGCAGGGACCCCGAGGCTCAAGGGGCTCCGTATATTATCGTCTGATTTCATAGGCAGTGTTGTTAATAGTACTGCAGCCATATATATGGACAAGGCAGGATAGCTATGGGCTCTTATGTTGGCTGTGCCCAGGGCCCCCAAAGGCCTTAATCTGGCTCTGCGGACAGACACGGACAAACAGACAGACGGACAGATCTATCGCTTTATTAAAATGAAAATTGCAAAATATTTTGCCAGATAAGTGTATATTTCTTTACTCCTAACACGCTTAAACATTTACTGCACGAAGCACAATTTTAGGTGAGTCAATATTACATCTCAACGTTTCAAATACACAAGAAGGTTTTCTGTATTTATGGTACTTAATTTGGCGATAATGACACACGACAGCTCTTGTCAGGTTTGTTGACAGTGCCACAAAACGCAAGTGTTCACATCTAATCTCGACTTCAATAGAACTATTATTACCTCTATCCATAGAAACATAGGTACATAACGTTATTACTTCGCTTAACATTGATTCAATGGAACGTACTCTGATTACAGTCAACCCCAAGAGTGCTCAAGATACAAAAGGACCCAAATCATGGTCAATATATAATTGACAAACCACTATATTAACCGTAAGATATTAATGTGGTCCAATGACGCCAACATAATATTATATTATCGTAATAACCGTTAAAAATTTTAACTGAGCCGGATCAAAAAATAGTTCCTTTTTAGAGAAACCAAAACTCAGATTTCACTGCCAGTCATTTTACATCCGGGCTCTGAAGGTGGTTTTAAGTCATTTATTACGCAATGAAACGAAACTTTATCTTGCGGCGGGGTCAAAACGTTAGATAAATTGTCTTTGAAGTTTTGTTTTTAAAACATAATACATAAAAACTCAATATTTTTTTTTATATCAAAATAACATAATTTGAAGTTATGCATTTTGATATGATTACGGCATTTTAAGCGTTTGATCTCAATGCCATTAAAATTACTTTAATGGAAAAACGTTTATGATAGTCAACCAAAAATATCTCGATTTATTTGTCAAGACTTTGACTGGAGATATGCTCCCGAAAACCAGTACGTCTATGAAAGCATATGAAAGGTTTGTAAACATTGCGTTTTTTCAAAGGAATTGGGGAAACAATAGTATCAGAAGTCATACAAGATTACAACTTAGAATGAATGCCATTCAACTGAAATAAATAGAGCCTCAATGGCAGGACCCTACATGCAAAGTAAATATAGCCAGGAAAAATTTTCATTATTCCATTCAAAGAACGACACATACATATATAATATAATGTATTCTACAAACGTATTTCAAACCTTACAACATTCAACATCACTTGCTAAGGAAACCAAGTATATATATATATATATATATATATATATATATATATATATATATATATAAGGTTTTGAACGAAGTCTTAATGACAGGGAATGAGAGCTGAGATCCGAAATCTTACATGTCAAAGAAGGAACGATATTGTATTTCAAAGACAAAATAAATTAAAACATTTGTCATACAACTATTTCTCTTGATTCGTTTCCTCTTTCTTCAAGAATCAAACATGTGATTCAATTCTTCTTTAGTAGGAATTTTGAAAAGTTAAAGATAATATATCCACTACTGGAAATATGCCGAAAAGTAAATAATACAAGACCAATATCATGCAAGTGTCCATTTACTTATTTTTAATTTTGACGACACATTGAATTTTAATTTCTAAACAAGACAATCTTTTCAGGAATTGCTCGCTTCTAAACATCGTACTCTCACTATGTTATTCAAAGAAAAGTGATCTAGACATATTTTAGTAGTTGCGAACTTACGCCGGGAACCAGTCAAAAAGTACAGGATGGAGTACTGTCCTTAATCGCTTGATTAGCAACACATTCATTTATTTATATACCTAGCATTTACTTCTATTCAAATTTTAGGACGAAGAAATTAATGCATTTTACGATAGACTCTTTGATTCATTGTGAGTCTGAAATTATCATCATGCATTAAAAATGGCAACTAGTCGGTCATTTTAAAAATAATTTTGATGTTTCTACACGATAATAGTTAGTCATATTGAAATGAAGGCATTCATCGTGATATCATTTCAGTCCTATTGAAATGAAGGCATTCATCGTAATATCATTTTAGTCATATTGAAATGAAGGCATTCATCGTGATATCATTTCAGTCCTATTGAAATGAAGGCATTCATCGTAATATCATTTTAGTCATATTGAAATGAAGGCATTCATCGTGATATCATTTTAGTCATATTGAAATGAAGGCATTCATCGTGATATCATTTCAGTCATATTGAAATGAAGGCATTCATCGTGATATCATTTCAGTCATATTGAAATGAAGGCATTCATCGTGTTATCATTTTAGTCATATTGAAATGAAGGAATTCATCGTGATATCATTTCAGTCATATTGAAATGAAGGCATTTATCGTGATATCATTTTAGTCATACTGAAATGAAGGCATTCATCGTGATATCATTTTAGTCATATTGAAATGAAGGCACTCATCGTGATATCATTTCAATCATATTGAAATGAAGGCATTCATCGTGATATCATTTCAGTCATATTGAAATGAAACCATTCATCGTGTTATCATTTTAGTCATACTGAAATGAAGGAATTCATCGTGATACCATTTTAGTCATATTGAAATGAAGGCATTCATCGTGATATCATTTTAGTCATACTGAAATGAAGACATTCATCGTGATATCATTTTAGTCATACTGAAATGAAGGCATTCATCGTGATATCATTTCAGTCATACTGAAATGAAGGCATTCATCGTGATATCATTTTAGTCATATTGAAATGAAGGCATTCATCATGAAATCATTTTAGTCATATTGAAATGAAACCATTCATCGTGATATCATTTTAGTCATACTGAAATGAAGACATTCATCGTGATATCATTTTAGTCATATTGAAATGAAGGCATTCATCGTGATATCATTTTAGTCATACTGAAATGAAGGCATTCATCGTGATATCATTTCAGTCATACTGAAATGAAGGCATTCATCGTGATATCATTTCAGTCATATTGAAATGAAGGCATTCATCATGATATCATTTCAGTCATATTGAAATGAAGGCATTCATCATGATATCATTTCAGTCATACTGAAATGAAGGCATTCATCATGAAATCATTTTAGTTATATTGAAATGAAACCATTCATCGTAATATCATTTTAGTCATACTGAAATGAAGACATTCATCGTGATATCATTTTAGTCATACTGAAATGAAGGCATTCATCGTGATATCATTTTAGTCATACTGAAATGAAGGCATTCATCGTGATATCATTTCAGTCATATTGAAATGAAGGCATTCATCATGATATCATTTTAGTCATACTGAAATGAAGGCATTCATCGTGATATCATTTCAGTCATATTGAAATGAAGGCATTCATCATGATATCATTTCAGTCATACTGAAATGAAGGCATTCATCGTGATATCATTTTAGTCATACTGAAATGAAGGCATTCATCGTGATATCATTTCAGTCATATTGAAATGAAGGCATTCATCATGATATCATTTCAGTCATATTGAAATGAAGGTATTCATCATTTTAGTCTTTAATGAAAACCCTACTGATATGACATTAAATATGAAAACCCTACTGATATGATATCAAATATGGCTCAGATAGTGTCCTTAAAAAAAACCTGGTTATCGCAAATTCTCCTGAAGGTTTTGCCAGGGAATTTTCCAAGCATCATTCATTAACACATGTACATAATTCCAAATAAAAATGGGTCTAGTTTCAAATTGTGTCTTTGGGTCACGGATCATAATGATCTGGACGTTCTCCGTGGATGATCCTGTATGACTTTCTATGTTTTTATAAGATTATCTATCATAATCTTGGTCTACATTTAGATCATTTATCATAATCCTGGTTTACATTTAGATCATCTATCATAATCCTGGTTTACATTTAGATCATTTATCATAATCCTGGTTTACATTTAGATCATCTATCATAATCCTGGTTTACATTTAGATCATCTATCATAATCCTGATCTACAGTTAGATCATCTATCATAACCCTGGTCTACATTTAGGTCATCTATCATAATTCTGGTCTACATTTAATGCCACAGATAATCTATCGCATAATAACAACTGATAAAAAAAAAATTAAAACGTTGAACATATTGTAGATCATCTTTTTTAGCCAAAGGTTGTCGATCCACTTCATCCCACATCAACCGCCTTAATATTTGCCTAGATGAAACGGTTTATTGAAAAAGAGCACTCTTGCAGATAGAAGAGCCCCATTCCATTGCAAGCAAAATTTATTAACCAATGAGAAAGCTCGTTGCGTGATCTGTGAGATTTTCAGTAAGACGGTTTCCGCTGTATCTTACAGGCTTTGAATCAGATTTAAAAGTTGCTTAAAATGTTTAAATTGCAGAAACGTACGTGCGACATGATTATTCCTAAAAATCCCTCAATATAAATGTAACAAAAGATCTGGTTGGACTAGATTCTTTCAGCTGCACGCAATCAAATAGCGGAGCAGTAGATGCCGTTTCAGCTAGTTCAATCGGTTGATGAGTAACAAAGTGGATCGATTACCATTGGCTAGCGAAGACGATGCTTTCACTTCATGAGAACCTTATTATATCCTTATGGTTTAGACACCAATTCATACATAGGATCTCAGGTAAAGTAAAGAATGAGGAAATAGTTTTTCATAACAATTCAGACTGCGTTTGAAATTAAACTGGTGCCTCATAAATAGCCACTGGTCTGCCATCTTAAATATAATTTTACTGCTTCCACACGTAAATTGTTAGTCATATTAAAATGAGGTCTTTAATGAAGACCTTCATCACAACATTAAGCGGTCTTCAGCTCTACACAGACTCTTCACTTGTTGAAAAAATTACGTTTTTGCTACACAATTAACGTGAGTCTTTTGTTTAAAATTTGACGGAGGCACCTGCCGTCAAGTCGAAGAACTCGCTTAACATTTTTAGGCTTCAATTTTCATCCTTTGTTATAATATTATAAAAAAAAAAATATGGAAGGAAATGGATTAAAGTCTGCATTTGGGCCAGGAAAAACTCATTCAAAACAATTCAATAAATGTAATTGCTTCAAACAGAGCAAAGTTTAGCATATTAAACAATTACGAATGGTTGTTTGGTTGGCTTTTAACGCCGCTGAGGAGTGACACTACGAAACAGCAATTAAAATATGAAAATGAAAGTAAATGATCGATCGATGGAAGGAGAGCTATTAAAAAAAAAAAAAATTTAACAATGCGACGAAGAAATAAATGAGGCAAAACAATTATGTGGCTTTCTAATTGCACTATTTTTAAAATTATGTTGTTTGTTTAAACATCATATGTATTATAATGATTAGTATCTATACTGTATTAAGTGCTTCATGTACTGGGCAAAACCGAGTCAATTAGATGCACAAATCAATTTGGCGAATTTTATTTTATTTTCCAATTTTTTAACAATTTTGT
Organism: Megalonaias nervosa; assembly: GCA_016617855.1. NCBI lineage: Eukaryota > Metazoa > Mollusca > Bivalvia > Unionida > Unionidae > Megalonaias > Megalonaias nervosa. The sequence continues at coordinate 18,594 of JAECUM010032056.1, forward strand.
TAACAATTTTTTTTACCCTGGGGAAAACATGCTAGGGCCGGCAACGTAAAAAGAGATGGTCGGCCGACCGGAATCAAATTATTGGGGAGTGGGGGGACCTAATCAATCAAATACCTTCAGTCTGGAACCTCATATGGTACAAGTATTTGAATCAGTTTAGATACAAATACATACCTTCGTATAATTCGTACAAAGTATATGAATGTATAAACTTCAAAGCATATTTTCAGGTAGCGCTTGAAGAGTAGTCCATTTAGTGTGAATATCTTGTCAATTAAATTTAGGGTTTATTAACAGATGAACAAAAAACGTTGTCTACAATAACATCCGTGTCACAGTGCACATTCATTAGGTACCCCAATGAATATTTGGCCAACAAAAGAACCAATCAGATATCACGTTTTAGTAGTAAATACTTTCTGACAGCCAATAGGCTGAATGCAAATAAAGATCTAATAGCAATATAACAGGTGCGAGAGGTAGCTGTCCTACTTAATGTTTTGGATATATTATTCAACCAATTATATGGATTTCCAATAAGTAATTTTAGTTTTGTATCAGTTTTGTTTGACACGCAGTGTTCACGTATATCTGTCTGTATGTGTGCTGTCTATACAATACAGTCCCACTACCGTTTTACACATTTAATTTGAAGTCCAGTCACAAATCGTGAAAGGAAATACTACATGAAGAAACGCTAAAGTTAAGAATCTCTCTCTCTCTCTCTCTCTCTCTCTCTCTCTCTCTCTCTCTCTCCTGACTTATACATAAACTTTGGAATATAAGGAATATTTTCCTCTGGTACCATCAAAAGTACTGTACAGAATCAGAAATAATTAATTACTGTGCGACAATGGATTCTGTTCGGCAACAAGTGCAGATCGTTTACAACGATATACAGAATCTAAGCAAGTAAGGCAAGGATATGTGTTCCCCTATGAATAATAACTTTTCTCTATTGACGATCACAGATGTTACACAGAAGATGTACTTTTCAACAGATAAGATCATATATTTCATAATTATCTGTTAAACATGAATGAAATTCCGTCCTTTAAACGCCTTATAGAACGTACTGTCTTGATGTTCTTATTGAATGTCTTACGTGTTCGCTGACTGTGTGTGTCTGTGTCCGGATCTGAGTGTATGTGACGGTTGAGGGGCAGGAGTAGGGTATTACGATCACAAGCTCAGATTCATTTGCCTTGCAACGCTTTGTTATCGATAAAAGTGAAAATCTGTATCAAGGCTACGATCAAGTTTTCACTGCTTTTTATGATTCGGTTTTCTATATTCCAAATCTATTTAACTCTTGATCGTGTCCCGAAAATTAAGAGCGTATCCTCTTCAGGGAAACTACTCTTCCTCTCGTCCTGACCGGGTAAAAATTGCCTGGGCTAAGTACAACATGACTACGTATTTGTCCCAGGGCTGAGTAGATGCTTATTTGCATCTCAAGAGGAAACACGGGTTCATTTTCTACTTTATACATGCACCAAAACTTCAACATCACTTAACAATTAGCGTGTATAAATTATAGATTACCTTTAACAAATTTACCTGCTAAATATCAGTCTATAACATGTCACAAAGGAAGCTGACTTCGTGGTTTTTACACTTGTACACGGTGTCAGCTTTGTGCTAAATTTGGGTAAAATTCATGAAAATGTTGTGCTGTAGTTTCATATCTGACCTTCGATTTCTCAATGGTATTCGAATTTACACGACACTTTTCATGGAATTCGCATTTACATGACACCTTTCATGGTATTCGTATTTACAGTGACACTTTCCATGGAATTCGCATTTTCATGATTCTTTTCATGGAATTCGCATTTCCGGTGACACATGCCATAGCATTCGAATTTATGGTGACACCTATCATGGTATTCGCGTTTACAGTGACACCTTTCTTGGTATTCGCATTTACATGACACTTTGCATGGAATTCGCATTTATGGTAACACATTCCATAGCATTCGAATTTACGGTGGCACCATTCTTGGTATTCGCATTTACGGTGACACCTTTCAAGGTATTAACATTTACTGTTACACTTTTCAGAGTATTTGCATTTACATGACACTTTTCATGGAATTCGCATTTACAGTTACACCTTTCATGGTATTCGCATTTACAGTGATAATTTTCAGTAACTGAAGCATCATTTGGATGTGGAAAAACGTTTCCTTTCAACAAGCAATCACACATCTTGAAATGTCAAACCTCTGAGAAGTTACTAAGCAGAGAATGTCATACTTTTGCGATTTTTCGTCTGGTCAGACAGTGTTACACTTGCCCAAGGTTGTCAGTATTTTCAAGACTGAAGCTTTACTGATACATTTTGCGAAGCCAGCAAATAGTTCTATCCGTATGTAATGATGTTTCAAAAGAGAAAATTTTGCCAACTTACATTGTGAACAAGGTTTTCAAGAGTCTCGGCCGATTTCCACCAATTTTCAAACAATGCATGCCACTGTAATACATTTATAAAACACCTACAGAATTGTTGGCATGATCTAAAAACGTTCCTAGTCTTTTCTTCAATCAGCAGGTGCGCATTTTACGATACCCTCGAGCAGGTCTCTAGAAGGGGAGGGTTTATTCAGTACAAAATCTAGAGGAAATCAAGACCGATTGAATTCCACTTTTATAAAATTCAAGTTACCGATATGTATTCTGATGAAAAGCAATTATATGATCATTTAAATATCTGCTGGCCTCTTTTCTTTGCAATAACTTTGTATTAATGAAGCTGCATTGGAAAATACAGGTGATCAGGGACAAGCAAAATACTGTCTGGAAAATACAGGTGATCAGGGGAAAGCATAACACTGACCAGAAAGAAAAAAAATCATAAAGGTTTAGACATTCTCTGTCTCTTGACGTATCACATATGTAATTCTTAAAAGGGTGCTCTACAGATATTATGAACAGTGCTCTACAGATATTATGAACAGCTGAGAAAGTGGTGGGTGAAAGTTGAAGTTGTTTCCATTTGCAACATACACGTGGAGAGAATGTTAGTATACTTCTGTTACTTTCATGTACTATGGTTGAAATTTCTTGAATTTTGTATTTGTGGAAATAGTATATTTTCTAAGCACACAGCCAACTAAAATGACTACTCCCTTTTGATAAAAAAAAAATCAGTCTGAATTAGTCTAAAGTACACCATTTTTAACAGTTATTAAAATAGGGAAAAGAAAATTGTCAGATTAGACAATACAGCTTCTGAAGGTGAAATGAATGAATTACCAAATATATAAATTACCTCTGAAGTCCAGGAAGTGAAAGTGACGAAAAGGAACTATCAGATGTTTTTTTAATGGTTCAATTTGAAGTAAAGCCAAGCTGTATACTCTATAACTCACACTGTAGACATCAATCATGCACCAACATAAAGGGAATTAAAAGTGTTTTGACGAATACCTTAAATGTACGAGGTCTTTTTTAAACAGCACACTTGGTTGTATAGCTAAAACATTTAAGTCGCAAAGGTTACCTTTGTACACAGGCAGGCCCGGCGCGTTGTGTTTTTCTTGTGTGCGATGAATGTTTGGCGCCTTTTCAAACCTTTGTTTGGCGCCTTTCAGAAGGGTTGGCACATATTATTCGGCGGCGGCGCCTGTGTGCATCGCGCACTTCGCACACGCAACCAGCCGGGTCTGTACAAATGTAATTATTAAACATGTTTAAGTAGAAATAGTGTACCTGGTCATTACCCAGTGCAGTTTACTTGTAAACAGAGGTCATCGCTACAGCGGTCACCGCTATATAGCATTCTTGTATTATGTATATTTAATTTAATTGTTTGTGTGATGTGTGTGATTTAGATTTTTAACGTAGCTTTAACAATTTTTCAGTCATATCGCTACGATGTCTGCAGTGTGGCAGTTTATAGTGATGTCCAGCACTGGGGCATCATGCCGCAGACATGTGGCATCATGTCCCACCCAGTCACATTATCCTGACACCAGGCCGACCAGTCCTAACACTAACTTCTTAATGATGAGCGCCAAGCGAGGCAGCTGTTAGTACCATTTTTTTAAATCTTTGGTATGACTCGGCCGGGGTTCGAACCCGCGACCTCCCGCATCCGAAGCGGACGCTCTAACCACTAGGCCACCGAAGCGGTCAATTTAATTGTTTGTTTGTTAGTTTTTTTAAAAAAAAGTATTTCATTACCTGCTATTGTAATGTAACATTGTATGCTGGACTTGACCTTGTCCAAAACTGAGTTCATTTCTGCTTGACCTGATTGTCCTTTTTTATTTCATTTTATGTAAACAACTAATACATAGCTAAATTATTCTCTCTGTATATGGGCCTAACATCAGGATCATTATTAATAGAAGAAATAAATATGTTTATCTGGGTCTACGCTTTGGAATTTCCTAAGTGTAATCCAGGTTATGGTTTTGATTTTGTTGTTGTTGTTGTTATAGGGTTTAACGCCATTTTTCAGCACAAGATAGGCTATACATGGCAGCCAGTATAAATGGTGGAGGAAGAACCCGGGAAAACCCCAGAAAGAACCACCGCCCCTCGAGAAGCTACTGGCAAGCTTTCTTACATACCCACATTGGCCAAACCCGAGACTCGAACCCACGCAGACAGAGGTGAGATGGCAATGATCCGTAACGGTGAGCTCTTTAGACCACTCGGCCACTCGGGGCCCCATTTCAAAATTTAAAATGTTAATAGTCATGGAATATTCCTAAGAAATAAACATGGAAAAATACGACCATTTCACGACTTTAATTCTTTAATTATAATTATCAGACGCAAAATAATTTACAAGTATACTTTTGTATGGGTGTGTACATACCTGAGAACGTGACTTCCTTTGAATGGATCCGTCAAAATAATAGGCGTGGTAGCTACCAAATGAACTGTCATATTGTCTAAGAACAAAGGAATTCTTTCCGAAATCCAAAACACAGTATTCTCCTAAAATTCCAAATCATTCTTCAAATCCTTTCTTTCTTAGCTTTTCAGACAAGACGCGTGCTTTCGAATACATTGCAAACCTATATGCAAAAACATGGGTTACCTGTTGATTTCATATCCATGTATGTACAGTCTGTAGATAAACATTAGTCACTACATTAGTCACTACATTAAGGCTAGGTAAATAGTGGCCGTGACTGTCATAGTCACTGTACCAAGGCTAGCAAGACAAAGACTGAAAACCGAGCTTGTCATTTCCAAACACCGATTGCAAATACGAAAGCCAGTTTATCATTGTTAAACAGTGTCTAACTATCTCCCAGTGGTTACGGAGTTGCGAAGACTACAGCTGTGTAGTTAATTGCTTTCGACAATACAAATGAAGAAAAAGCAGAAGATTGTAACAGTATCCTCGACCGGGTTAATACACGTATCAGTCTCGAATTTAATCTGGACGTCATCACCGGCGTTATAATTAATGAGCGGCAAGTGTCCGGAACGGAAATTATGACAATGATCCGACTGAAGATTTCGACGATGTGTTGCTAACGATCCTATTGATCCGCTCCGTTCTGTTGACGAGCAGCGAACAATCATTTAATTTTATTTCCATAACAGTCAAGCCTTTGTTTCGATACACTTGATCGATGAAACGAAACTATAAACTCAGTGTACTGTCATCCTACATTATGTCAGAATAAGTTACAATAAAGATTTTGTTCTCTGATTGTGAACCCCGTCTTTTGGATGTATTTGGACGTATTAAGGAAGTTTTATACAGACAACGACGAACAGATGTCAATGAGCATGATCTATTTTCCTCAATGGCATTGCTACTCTTATTTACATTGATATATAAAGTACGTATCATGTATACTAATACGACATAAACTGTAAAGACAATGGACTCTATTTCGTTCTCGCTATGAACGAGACTATTACGGTCCAACCGCTAGATTTCTGATTCCAAAGAAATGCAGTCGATCTATTCCAGCCAGATTTACCTCCCTTCGAAGCTCTTCTTGCGGAAAAAAACCCGTGTTCTATTAAAAGAGAAATTGCTGTCAATATGCCTATATGAACTGCAACCTGTATTCATTGTCAATAACTTTCTAAATAACGATTATTTTTATTTCTTTCAAAACAAATTTGGCATCTACTAATTTGTCCTGGTAGATGTTTGTTACCAGGCTCTCATTGGCGTAGCTAAGGTATTTGGACCCCTATGCAAAGCTTGCCGATGGGCCCCTGCCTAATCTATAGTGTAAAAAATAATTCGTTGGCCCCTATGCTTTGCATACTCTTGCTATATGGTAGCTACGCCCCTGCAGACTCTCCAGTACCTCTTTACGGAACATTTATGATTTAAAATATACAACTGTAACGACGGCTATTGAAAAGTTTATTTTGCTTATTTATGATCGGAGATACAAAAATACATAATGGGCGTATTGTGTCTCCCAGTTTGTCTGGATACAGACTACAAAAGCATAGGAACATAGATTCCGAATGTATTTCAAAGTCAATTCACTACATTATTCTGCGGTGTCGTCAAACAGTAATCAACACTTATCGTCATGTGATTCTTAGAATCTTGCATTGTGCAGATTCCAAATAAAATTTCTGAAATTCATCGACTAGTTTCAACGTTTTGCTCAAAGGCTGGAAAAGGATACAATTTCTTTTTTCATTTGTTTCACTTATAATGAGCACTTCTGTTCGATCCTCTACGTGTGAAAAGTTAATTGCTACATCAAAATGTATTGCAATGAACGTTTATAACGTTTGTTTTGTTCGATCAGCCCACATTATTGATGTCGCAATGGTGTTCGGAACGAAATTTTTTACATGGCACTTGCTTTGCACATACAAGTGTCCTGGATTCGATCACGGTTCTGACTTCTACTTTATCATTATTATTATTATTATTATTATTATTATTATTATTATTATTATTATTGATTTAAGAACATTTTGTTTTTGAGTAAACTATACACATAAACGCGTATCTGCCATTTTCGTAGATTTTATCTTCATTTTGGCGTAGTTTCCTTTGTTTTATTGCTGTAAATACTCTTCTCTCATCTAACAGTTGTGTTACGAGTTTGTGATGCCTTCGTAAGTGTTCGTGATGCCTTCGTAAGTGTCCTTTGTCCCTCTGACTAAAATAAACTTTAGCTTAGAATTATTATGCATAATTAATAGTACCTGAACTTTTGCAAATTATATATGAATACCCACCCCGAAGGTGTGAGCGAGATTTAAAAAACATTTGCCTTTTCATTTCTTCTTAAATAATTTTAATGATCATAATTATTTTAACGATTTTAGAAATAACAGCTACTGAAAAAACGCAAGTTACACGTGAATAATATTCACAATAATAATAATAATAATAATAATAATAATAATAATAATAATAATAATAATAATAATAAAGTCATTTTAGTCACATTTATTCATATTTCTTGATCAATTAGGCAAAATTAAAATTCTTCCGCAAGTCACAAAAGCAACATTAATGCCGAAGTTAACGAAACATTTCGCACTAATTTTACCCCATCCCATCCTAACAAAGTAAAATTAAAAATATCTTCATGAAAAATGTTTGTCTGAACTCTGACATAGTAACAGATTGGATGTAATAATCACAACGATATGCATCTTATTTGTAATATTGATATTAATTTTACATAATAAATATTTTATATATCATATCAAATGATCAATATTGCACATATTATATTAAATTGATTATATTGTATATATCATAATACATAGACCATATTGCATATACCATATTACACAGTCCATATTGCACATATCATATTACATAATCCAAAATGCCCATATCCATATTGCACATATTAAATAACCCATATTGCACATATCATATTTCATGGATCATGTTATAAAATACTACATGGACAATATTGTATATATCATAATACATAGATATATTGTATATATTATATTACATACATCAGTTTGCATTGATCGTATTGCATATACAATATTACATGTATCATATCACATAGTTCATATTGTGTACAGATTGTTAGATTCCGAATGCAAAATGAAAACACATGTAAAATTGACAAAAGATTGATTGATTTATCACAAAATAGGAATGACGAAAGGAAGAAGGTGATAAGAAGGAGATGAAAATTGGTATGTTACAAGGACTTGACAGTCTTTACTGTCAGTGACAAGGTCAATACTATGTTTAGTAAAATTCCAAATTAAGTTACAAATTACGAATAATTTAAATGGCACTCTCTCTCTCTCTCTCTCTCTCTCTCTCTCTCTCTCTCTCTCTCTCTCTCTCTCTCTCTCACCCACATAAACATACCAAATACATTTTTTGTTTCTTTCATCCTTTCAACCAAACCTTTATAAATATCTTCACTTCCCCGCAAAGTGATGACTTTGGTTGTTAAATTTAATTCAATTAATGCATAAAAACACTTGAAAATAACTCTTGATTTCACTTGTACACCAATTCATAGCTCCATAAATGATTTATTTTCCATAAATAATAATCAGTTAAGATCAGCATTAATTTTCCGTTCGAGAATCAAAAAGCAAACAACCGAAAGAAGGCTCTATTTAATCGAATTAAAAAAATGTTTGTTTTATATCTTCGGCCTTATCAAGAGGTCCTACATCTAACAAGAGTCATGTTTTATTGCTAATTTGTATGTTTGCAATATCTTGAACTTGTTAGACAGGAATATACTTGTTTGGATCCGAATCGCTAGAACAAAGCGTTCTAGAGATGCACAGTTGTCCCGAGAGATAAATGATTTGGGTCGAAAGGAAGATAGTTCTAAGTCAGTTACAGCGTGGTCATGAATTACATAGCCATATGTGATTTGCGCCTTCGTCCAGGACAATGCCAGCTATATCGCATTCGACGACGATGGATCGTGCCCAATAGCATTCGACCGGCGACGGTGTTTGCTACGCTGCAATTGACTCACGGCCAAACAATAGATAAACCACGGAACTCCAAGAATTGTACGTCGTAAGTCCACATGTGTCTGCTACCTGAGAAATCGAAGAAACAGTCGCAACCAGTCCGATAAAGGAGTACGTGTTTTATCGCCCTTGGTTTGTGACACTGGACAAAAGCTTGTCTAGTCGATTAGGGATATGAGTTACCTATATAGCAAATCAAAATTCTAATCTTTATAACTTCGGTATTTTTCGTTTTATTTTCATGAAATGTTCACAAATATACCTAAAGGTTTGTTTCAATGACTTGAAAAGTTCCCAAACTATAAGCTATGGTTTTAAATAAACAAATATGGAATTGAGAAGGCGGAACATATTACGTTTTTTTTCCCGAAGAATTATACCGTATGTTCAAAGGGAGATCCATGTCACAGAACACAAAGTGGAAATTATATACTAAAAACGGATCTTTCTGCATACAAATATTGATTTGTTTATGAACTGAACGCATGCATTAGAAAATCTGCTACACCGAGATGAAACGCATTGTGGGTAAAATCAATGGAAGGAAATCAACACAGAGGGTATAAACACTTATTGAAATGGTTTATATACATGTTCTCCTGACCAGGGCCGGAAAAACCAATAGGCTAATAAGCCTATAGCCTTCGGCCGTTATTTAGGCCCTACAGCATATAGGCTAATATGCCAATAGCCTTAGGCCCTCATTTAGACCGTTCAGACCATACGGCTAATAAGCCTATAGCTTTAGGGCCCCACTTAGGCCCCTTTCCGATATGCTAAAAAGCCTACAGCCTTTGACCATCATATAGGCCCCCAACTCATCGGCTAATAAGCCTATAGCCTTAGACCCTCATTTAGGCCCCCAACACATAGGCTAATAAGCTTACAACCTTAGGCCTTAGGCCCTCCAGTCCCATGTTGAAGTAACGGGTGTGCGACTGTAGCACAGCCATCGGAAAAATTTGGACTCATTAGATATTGCTTTGTATAACTTGACAATATTTTTCAATATGTAATACATACTTAGGCCCTTCCCTCCTGTAGCTTTAGCCCCCTCATGACCTTAATCCGACCATGCTCGTGACTAACACGAGAGTAAAAGTATTTCAAGAAAGTGGCTGTTGGAGTAAACACGTATATTATGCTAGTTTTTGCTCTTGTAGACTGTTTACTAATTTGAAAAATCTAATTAACTACCATATGCTGTATCGATTTATTTGTAGACACTTGGTTGGGAAGCATCATCATCTTTATCATCATCACCATTGTTACTAAAAGTATTAATATTAGTATTATTACCGATGGTGGTATTGTCTTGTTGTTGCTGTTGTTGTTGTTACCATCAACTGTCCTTATTACTATTATTATCGTTTCTGTTTTGTTTGCTTGTTTGTTGTTGTTGTTAAATTGATAACTAATTGCCCTACATTCTTATATTGTTTTGTTTTCAAATTATCCAATTTTAAACAATGCACTTTCTCATAATGTCATAAATACAATCAAAGTTGTGGAGAGACAGTGTCGTCTTAGAGATTGTCCTTTAATCCCAACTAATTTACCATACCCTTGGATGCAATTTGTTTAACAAGGATAAGCTCTTTTCCGTAATAATTCTTCCATGTAAGAGAAAAGAAACTCCCAACGTGATAAGAGTTAGTTCTCTTTCATATTTTTTTTTTTATTTCACGTAATTTGAAGAATGCAAACTTCAATGCGTTCGCGACCACTCAAACATGGGCGCCCGCAGGATTTTTTGCTGGGGGG
>JAECUM010032057.1:0-12064 GCA_016617855.1 Megalonaias nervosa
TGCATTTCTATTAGTGACTAAGACCCTGTATGCATTACAATGAAAAACATAATTTTCATAAACATAAAATGAATAACATATACAATACTACAAGACTTTCTATAATCTTTATATTGCTTCCATTCTTGATTATGGAACACTTATTTGGGGACATAGCTCAAAGGAACTATTGCATCACATCACAGAAATGGTACACTTATTTGGGTCATTGCTCAAAGAAATTAGTGTTATCACATCACAAAGATGGTACACTTCTTTGGAGACATAGCTCAAAGAAATTAGTACATCACATCACAAAGATGGTACACTTATTTGGGGACATAGCTCAAAGGAATTAGTACATCACATCACAAAGATGGTACACTTCTTTGGGGACAGCTCAAAGGAACAAGCACATAACATAACAAAGATAGCACACTTATTTGGGGACATTGGTCACAGGAAGTAGTGCATCATATAACAAAGACTGAAAGGCAGTCAGTGAGAATAGTGTTCAGTAACTCCAATATGACAGCCAGCAAAGACGAAAATTGGACATCTTAACCTTTGAATATTGAATTAAATATCACACAATGATTAAGTGCCATCAAATCCTTAGTAAAATCTATATCTCTCACCTGACAGTATAAAGTCCTACTCAATATAAAGTCATGCTCAATGGAAAAAACCAATCTCTCATAGGCTGAATTCAGAACTCATTCAGTTACTCTCAGGTGTCCAAATATGGAATGCCACAATTCACAACAAATTATATAACTGCCAAGTATAGTAAGTTTCAAGTGAAATTTAAGTTAATTTCAAATGACAACATATTTAAACAGTGATCTGTAATTCAAACATGGCTTTTCAAATGACAACATATTTAAACAGTGATCTGTAATTCAAACATGGCTTTTCAAATGACAACGTATTTAAACAGTGATCTGTAATTCAAACATGGCTTTTCAAATGACAACATATTTAAACAGTGATCTGTAATTCAAACATGGCTTTTCAAATGACAACATATTTAAACAGTGATCTGTAATTCAAACATGGCTTTTCAAATGACAACATATTTAAAGAGTGATCTGTAATTCAAACATGGCTTTTCAAATGACAACATATTTAAAGAGTGATCTGTAATTCAAACATGGCTTTTCAAATGACAACATATTTAAAGAGTGATCTGTAATTCAAACATGGCTTTTCAAATGACAACATATTTAAACAGTGATCTGTAATTCAAACATGGCTTTTCAAATGACAACATATTTAAACAGTGATCTGTAATTCAAACATGGCTTTTCAAATGACAACATATTTAAACAGTGATCTGTAATTCAAACATGGCTTTTCAAGTCTGCTCCTACTGCATCAGCAACTAATTTTGCAATGACATCTGACCTTAAGTTGACATCTGACCTTAAGTTGACATCTGACCTTAAGTCTGACCTCAATCATTTGTAATGGTGGCCATAACTGATGGCAGTTCATCATCATTTGTACAAACATGAAAACCGTTCAGGCCATGATACTTCCTGTCAAATTTGGTCAAATTCTATTAGGAAATGTTTGGATAAGTTTTTAATTTTAGAAATGGTGGTCAGATTGATGGCAGCTCACCACCATATTTTTGTATTCATTTTTACAAATGTGCAAGTCCTTCATGCAAGGAAGCTTTCTGTCAAATTTGGTCAAACTTTGTACCGAAGTTCTCAGAGGAAATCATTTAAAGGTTTTTCTATTTTAGCAAAGTCAGCAACATTCTGTATAAAATTTAGAGGTTTTTCTATTTTAGCAAAGTCAGCAACATTTTGTATAAAATTTAGAGGTTTTTCTATTTTAGTAAAGTCAGCAACATCTTGTAAAATATCAAAAGCACATCATGCCAGGATGTTATACTTGCTCTGTTTTTGTTCAGTGGCTTTTCAGAGGAAATCATTTAACTGTTTGCTTTTAGTTTTCATAATAACCATAATAGTTTTCTTTTTGGACAGTTTTATTTAACAAGGGTACCAGTTCACCCAGCTATGAAAATTACCAAACAAGAATGAATATTTCATGCCAAGATGCAACTTTCATGTTTACATATAATGAGTTGATAGATATTACCTTGCTTGAAAAAAAATGTCAAGAAAATAGTAAAAGTGAAGAAAATTCAGTAAGGATAGCACTTCCCTGAAAACTGTATCTTTATTCTTACAAAGCCTTAATTAGAAATGTAACTAAAACAGTGAAATAAACTTACATTAATGCCATTTTCATTCTTGTCCAGTTAAAATGCTATGTAAATTTCACTGACTATGACCTGTAGCTTTGTAAAATAATGTCCTTTCACTGTCAACACAAAGAGTCACTGTTACATGTATTTGGTACAGTCATTGTCAACAAAGAGTCACTGTTACATGTATTTGGTACAGTCACTGTCAACAAAGAGTCACTGTTACATGTATTTGGTACAGTCACTGTCAACAAAGAGTCACTGTTACATATATCTGGTACAGTCACTGTCAACAAAGAGTCATTGCTATTTGGTACAGAAGTACACAGCAGACACTAATCACTGCATAATACATATATGTTCCAACTTACTCTTCTAATATTGATCAGTTCAAATCAGGTAGAATATGGTGGAGGGTTTAAGGCAATAATTTGTGAACCAACTGAATTACCCTCATGAAAGTTATTATTATTATTATTATTATTATTATTATTATCTTTGGATACAAAAAAAAAAAAAACTGGTTAAACTGGTGTAAATAAATCAGGCATCACTCGATATTAACCATAACCAGTTAATTTACATTTCTGAATTCACTCAGTATAACTACATATATAGATTTCTGATAATTTGAGATATAATGTTTCTTTTCAAAATGGAGGGTTATATGAATGGTAAACAAGTCTAGAAAAAAGTATGAAGAATAACGTGATGATGGAACACAGATGCTCAGCCGAAACTGACCTAAATGGAAACCTTAACCAAGGTGTGATGGACGGATGCCCCTACAACTGTGATAGTGGGGCATAAATACCATAATGAAATAATCAACTTTGTAAGATGTTTTGATTTTCAATTAAAGTTGAGATCTATCTTAAAATCAACTAATTCATGTGTTAGCTGTTTGAAATATTTCAAGAAACAGCTGATACAGGAATTAGATCATTTAAAACAACAAACCTGTATGTACTTGTCACATAAAACTATGATATCAAAAGTCAACTTGCTTTAAACGTAAAATTTCGAACCAATGCTGTAATGTATCCTACATTGACAGGCTTCAAAATGTTCTGTAGCACATGCTGAATGTTTTATGGTTTTGCTACCTGGCAAAAATTACTGTAGAAAAGTTTTGCTAGCAAGAATTGTACAAAGAAAGAACTCCCTGAGAGAGATATGATTGGATCCAACACAACTGAACCATTTCACCTGACAAGCTCAAAGGTATTTCAACCCATGTTAATACATCAACTGAAAGTCCATAGATGTTATGACAATTAACAGAATTTTCTGGCAAATGGCATCACACTGTGAAGATTGGATTATACCAATAGTTTGTTTCAAAAGCCTCCATAAGTTATAGATTAGTTGGATGCATGCATAAATGGGTGTCCTTTCTGTCCAAGTGGAATGCATGTAATTCAGTGTCTTTTCTGTCCAAGGAGAATTCATGCAAAATTCAGTGTCTTTTCTGTCCAATGAGAATGCATGCGTAATTCAGTGTCTTTTCTGTCCAGTGTCTTTTCTTTCCAAGGGGAATGCATGCATAATTGGGTGTCCTTTCTGTCCATGGGGAATGCATGCATAATTGGGTGTCTTTACTGTCCAAGGGGAATGCATGCATAATTGGGTGACTTTTCTGTCTAAAGGGAATGCTTGTATAATTGGGTGTCTTTTCCATCCAAGGGTAATAGGTAACAGGTTCAATATAGTAAACAACAGCATGGATATCAGAAAGTAGACCAGCCACTGTCTTCTATTTAGAAAGGAACTAACTTGCAGTGAACAACTGTGTCACTTGTTATGGACACCAGATTAAAAAGAGTTACTCAAAAGTGACTAATGCCCTACTGTCCAAAAAGAATCTGAAAAAAATTCAAAGTAAGACCAATTCTTCTTTTTAACTACTGAGTGTTGAAACTATCTCTGATATTCCTGAGCAACAAGATTTTTAAGTTAGCTGATATGGCAGCCATACTCAATATAAGATTGGCACCATTTTCATTTAAGACAAACTAGACACCATTAGAAGACTTTTGGTGAACAGCCCATGTCAATATGTCCATCCATTCATGAGAATTGCTGACATGATTTTCAAAACATTCATTGTGACAGCCATACTGGATATCTACAGGGAACCATTTTTATGTAGGATGAAATAAATATCATAAGAAGTTTTGTGGTGAAAATCCTGTGTCAGTATGACCATCAATTGCAGAGAAGTAGCAATAACAAGATTTTCAAGATGGCTGCTGTGGTGGGCATACTGGACATTACATCAGTACCATTTTCATCAAGGATCAATTAGACATCATAAGAAGTCTTTTGGTGAAAACCCCATGTTGATATGGCCATCTATTCAGGAGGAGTAGTGGTAACAAAATTTGCAAGATGTCTGGTATGCATTCCATAGTGGATATGTGTTTCCTTGTAACCATGAATCAACTCTCGATTTTACTACAATTGTATTGCAGTTTTGATTATTTTTTTTTTTAAATTTCACCAGAAGTTGCATATCTATTCAAAATTCAGGATACTTTACCAAATAAAAACCTACCAACTTCAAAATCTGCAGGAGTTTTGTAACATAAGGTGTTAATCCACCTTCTCCTTGAATGAACACTAATGAACTGAAAAGAAAATCTATTACCTTATTATTGTACTAAGATGATAATGCATTGATCACCTTGCTTTATTAACCTGGCTACCATATATTTACCTCTGTATATTAACAGCTTAGATCAAGACCTGATTTGGTATCAGGGATTGGACATTTAATTTTTTTCAGAGGGTCCTAGGATTTTCTTTGAACTGTGACATTTTGTCTTTTTTGCTTCATGATACTTAATTATTTTAAACTCATGTAATGATATAATTACTTATTTTACCACATATCAATGCAAGACTATTTTTAAAATTTTTGGGTGGAGGAGCCAAAAGATATATCTTTAAATAAAGAATTAAAAAACTTCCCAACCAAATTAAATGATTGATTCCTAATGTACCAGACAAACAGCATCTGTGATTTTAAAAAAAGTAGAACATGAGACTCATTTTTTGTCAAATCCACCCCCCACCCCTTTTTATTTTGTTAAAATATTTAAAACATTTAACACTGAGCTTAATCTAAATACATGAACATGAACATGGACTTTAATTCAGGGTGTAGATACCTGGGTAGTATATGGATAGAGATACTTGGATGTATGGATGGATGGATGTATGGATTGAAATACTTGGATGCATGGATGGAAATACTTGAATGTATGGATGGATGGATGTATGGATTGAAATACTTGGATGCATGGATGGAAATACTTGAATGTATGGATGGAAATACTTGGATGTATCGATGGAGATACTTGGATGTATGGATGGAAATTCTTGGATGTATGGATGGAGATACCTGGATGTATGGATGGAAATACTTGGATACATGGATGGAGATACTTGGATGTATGGATGGAAATACTTGGCTGTATGGATGGAAATTCTTGGATGTATCGATGGAGATACCTGGATGTATGGATGGAAATACTTGGATGTATGGATGGAGACACTTGGATGTATGGATGGAGATATCTGGATGTATGGATGGAGATACTTGGATGTATGGATGGAAATACTTGGATGTATGGATGGAGATACTTGGATGCATGGATGGAGATTCTTGGATGTATGGATGGAAATACTTGGATGTATGGATGGAGATATTTGGATGCATGAATGGAAATACTTGGATGTATGGATGGAAATATCTGGATGTATGGAAGGAGATACCTGGATGTATGGATGGAGATACATATGGATGTATGGATGGAGATAACTTGGATGTATGGATGGAAATACTTGGAATCCATACATCCAAGTATCTCCATCCATACATTGTATGGATGAAGATACTTGGATTCAAGGATGGAGATACTTGGATGTATGGATGGAAATGCCTGGATATATGGATGGAGATACTTGGAATCCATACATCCAAGTATCTTCATCCATACATTGTATGGATGACGATACTTGGATTCAAGGATGGAGATACTTGGATATATCAATGGATACCTGGATGTATGGATGGAGATACATATAAATGGAGATACTTGGATGTATGGATGAAGATACTTGGAGGTAAGAATGGAGATACTTCGATATGTGGATGGATACCTGGATGAATGGATGGAGATACCAGGATGTATGGATGGAGGTACTCGGATGTATGGATGGAGATACATGGATGAATGGATGGAGATACTTGGATGTATGGATGGAGATGCTTGGATGTATGGATGGAGATGCATATGGATGTATACATATGTGTCAGCTTGTACAGTTTACCCGTAATTTGTATGTTTTTTTTCCATTTTCGTCAGTGTATGGCGGTACAACCGTTTTTGTACGGTTTTTCATACAAAATGTTTTTTTTGCTTTTAATTTTTTTAATTTGTTTTGTGTGCATGTGGGGCTCTGGACATAATTTTTTTAAAAACAAGAATTCAACGAGATCAGGGTGGCCCAAAACAATCAATCAAATCATACTCAAAACTGCACTTTTCCTTTGATAATGAAATGAGTTTCCTTTCATGGTTCAACTCCTGTGTATGAAGATCTCGTCGTTTATCGCTCTGAAATTTGATGCTCACTCTTATTTCTTATATTGACTAACTACCTGTGTAGTAAGTATGTTTTCTTATTCTATACATTACTTTTTTATTATTTATACTTATTACTAGTAATTGCATAACTTTTACATCAATTTTCATACTTTACACAGTATAGCAGACATGTTGGTGTAACCATAATTCATCTGACTTTTCTGTGTGGAGATAAAGTCGATTTATTAAAATTTTTAACAATATAGTAATTAAAAATAAATAGTCTGCTGAATTCAGCACTGGCATTGTATTGTGCTGTCATAGTTTTGAATTAAGTTTGTTAGATATGTAATGCAAACATGAAGATGCATTGCCATAATGATGGAAGTAGTACAGATACTGAGTGACGTCATTCTCATGGCTCAAAAATATATAACACTGCCAATTTATATCAAGTTTTTGACCAAAATCAGCACACCATATAGCAATTTCATAACTTTTCAAACACCAGATATGCAATTTTAATAGAAACGATCAACAGCTTACGAGGTATAAACTTCTGGACTGCTACTTTGTCGATTTTGTTTTATCTTTAGATTTCAATTTTTGGATAGCTCCTGGCGTAATATATTGGGGTTTATGGGGAAAAATATAAATTTGTAACACATTTGTAATTGGGAGATTTTCCTCTATCACATGTCAAATCTAAATTTTTTAATTAATTTTTTTATTTCTTTCATCTAGTTGAAATATTCCATCCATCAAATGGCTGAGCCTAACTCGAAGAAACGCAAGCTTGAAGACACTGACAGAGGTTGTGGCAAGTTTCAAGCTGATTGGATTAAAGTCTTCCCTGGCATTGTGGATGTATCCAAGTTGGGATCTTCCCATGCTTTTTGCAAAATATGCAGTAAAGACATTAAAGTGGTGGCGTCAGGCATATATAATCTGGAGGGACACTTCTGGACAAAACTACATAAAAGAAATTTTGAAATGAAGAAGGCAGCATCCATCAAAAGCTTCTTTGCTCAGCCAAAGCAGGAAGATGATAATGTTACAAGTAAAAAGAATGAAATAAAGTTTCAGAAATGTAAATAATTATGTAAATATGTGCAAAAATACTTTGTGTATAGCATTTGTTCTTTTAAAACTGTTGATCTTATATAATGTATGAATACATTTTTTTATGTAAGGTTATTTTTGCTCTTTGTAAGGTTTTTATTGGTCTGGCATACAGGTTTTCATCTCAAGGGGTTGACACCTATGATAGATGGAGAGGCATATGGATGTATGGATGGAAATACTTGAATGTATGGATGGAAATACTTGGATGCATGGATGGAAATACTTGAATGCATGGATGGAGATACTTGAATGCATGGATGGAAATACTTGAATGCATGGATGGAAATACTTGGATGTATGGATGGAGATACTTGGATGTATGGATGGAGATACTTGAATGTATGGATGGAGATACTTGAATGTATGGATGGAAATACTTGAATGTATGGATGGAGATACTTGGATGTATGGATGGAGATACTTGAATGTATGGATGGAAATACTTGGATGTATGGATGGAGATACTTGGATGTATGGACGGAGATACTTGAATGTATGGATGGAAATACTTGGATGTATGGATGGAGATACTTGGATGTATGGATGGAAATACTTGAATGTATGGATGGAAATACTTGAATGTATGGATGGAGATACTTGGATGTATGGATGGAGATACTTGAATGTATGGATGGAAATACTTCGACGTATGGACGGAGATACTTGAATGTATGGACGGAGATACTTGAATGTATGGATGGAGATACTTGGATGTATGGATGGAGATACTTGGATGTATGGATGGAAATACCTGAATGTATGGATGGAGATACTTGAATGTATGGATGGAAATACTTGAATGTATGGATGGAGATACTTGAATGTATGGATGGAAATACTTGAATGTATGGATGGAGATACTTGGATGTATGGATGGAGATACTTGAATGTATGGATGGAGATACTTGGATGTATGGATGGAAATACTTGAATGTATGGATGGAGATACTTGGATGTATGGATGGAAATACTTGAATGTATGGATGGAGATACTTGGATGTATGGATGAGATACATGTGGATGCAAACGTGATGACTAAAGCCTTTGATTAACCAGCTCCTTATGTGAGTGGATTGTAGAATTTCAAAGTTTTGAGCACATACACAAAATCATGTGGTATACCTGGGGGGGAGGGTAGGTAAGGGGTGGGGGGGAGATGGAGGTTTTGGTAAGATTGCAGCCTATGTCAACCACTAAGATTCATTCCAAACAATTTAGTGCGGGAGGAACTGGAGTCTGTTTCATTGTCATACCAATTTACCCAAGTACAGCACTCTAATGGGTTACAACTGAACTTGAACTGGAGTAGAAATACTAGAATTGTTCAGCATTGCAACACATCCCTGCACCTGTTGAACCTAAACTCCACCTCCACTCTAACACAACTGTCTTGGATTCCCTGACTGAAGGGAGTGACTCAAAACTCAAGATTCAATGTGCAATTATCACACACAGACAACCAAAATCACATCCTAAGTGACTCACATCTTGGATAAGTTGTAATAGCGTGCATAGATGGGCAGTCTCAGATAATCCATGCCTTTTCTTCAGTAAGAGCAGGGAGAAGTATTCCAATAATTACCATGCTTTTGCAGGTCAAACAACAAAACTGAATGCTCTGAAATATTTTCTGAGTAGCCATAATTACATAATGCCTGACAGATCTATAGAATCCTAACAAAAGCACTGTTGGTACAAAATATTTACAACAGGTCAACTGGCTGATTGTACAATTAATTAATATCCTCAATAATGAAATTATGAGACAATTAAAATAATTATCACATCACACTGATGACCATAATTACTAGACTGTGATAATCCTACTTCTAATTATCACATCACACTGATGACCATAATTACTAGACTGTGATACTTCTGTGTCTAATTATTACATCACACTGAACCAAAATTACTAGACTGTGATAATCCTACTTCTAATTATCACATAACATTAATGACCATAATTACTAGACTGTGATACTTCTATGTCTAATTATTACATCACACTGATAACCATAATTACTAAACTGTGATAACCCTACTTCTAATTATCACATCACACTGATGACCATAATCACTAAACTGTGATACTTCTATGTCTAATTATTACATCACACTGATGACCAAAATTACTAGACTGTGATAATCTTACTTCTAATTATCACATCACACTGATGACCATAATTACTAGACTGTGATAATCCTACTTCTAATTATTACATCACACTGATGACCATAATTACTAGACTGTGATAATCCTACTTCTAATTATTACATCACACTGATGACCATAATTACTAGACTGTGATAATCCTACTTCTAATTATTACATCACACTGATGACCATAATTACTAGACTGTGATAATCCTACTTCTAATTATCACATCACATTGATGACCATAATTACTAGACTGTGATAATCCTACCTCTAATTATTACATCACACTGATGACCATAATTACTAGACTGTGATAATCCTACTTCTAATTATCACATCACATTGATGACCATAATTACTAGACTGTGATAATCCTACTTCTAATTATCACATCACATTGATGACCATAATTACTAGACTGTGAGAATCCTACTTCTAATTATCACATCACACTGATGACCATAATTACTAGACTGTGATAATCCTACTTCTAATTATCACATCACACTGATGACCATAATTACTAGACTGTGATACTTCTATGTCTAATTATTACATCACACTGATGACCATAATTACTAGACTGTGATACTTCTATGTCTAATTATTACATCACACTGATGACCATAATTACTAGACTGTGATACTTCTATGTCTAATTATCACATCACACTGATGACCATAATTACTAGACTGTGATACTTCTGTGTCTAATTATCACATCACACTGATGACCATAATTACTAGACTGTGGTAATCCTACTTCTAATTATTACATCACACTGATGACCATAATTACTAGACTGTGATAATCCTACTTCTAATTATTACATCACACTGATGACCATAATTACTAGACTGTGATAATCCTACTTCTAATTATCAAGGTTTATCACAGGAACAATGCAGATGTGTTCTGAACAAAGAAGCTTAGGATAAGGAATAGAAAATCATTGTTAACCTAGAATCAGAAATTATCAGCAGCAAGTAGCTAATTTACATTTAATTATAGATTAGATTAAACAATTAGATTACAACTTCAAAACATCGACACTTTATGGGCCCAATTTCTTTTTTTAGTTTTTGGTAGTTAAAGTTTATCAGTGTTGTAGATACAATAATGCATTACATAAGAAGAGAGAATTCATTGGGTTAAGCCAAGTAGTTGAGTTTTACTGTACATCTGTGCCAGTACCATTCACTCCAATTTGTCATATAAGATTAGCAGTTTGATTTACAGCAGTTCTGTGTTACATTGTGATGCTATACTTGGCCTTTCACAGTTGGCCAGTATGATGTCACTGCCCTTATGGAGGGGTGGCAAAATGTATTGGTGAAGTGAAGGACAGTGGGGAATAAATCAGATAAACTCAAAACCTGCATAAAGTTTTGCATATTAATTAGCACAGTGCAAAAACTCTTTTGCATTCATTAGAGAATTGACAGATTTAATTTATTATGACAAAAGTAAGAGGCCCACACGGGGCTGAGATTGCTCACCTCTATGGCATCTGCCAAAAAGTCAAATGCAAGAGCACTTGGTCAAAATATGTAAGGCAGTAGGATGGCTTCTGTAGAACATTCTTCCAATGCTGTTCATTTCATGCATCATGAAAACAACTGTTTCAATGCTCCAACAGTGTTTATATTTTCATACCTGAGTATTACTTGTCCAATAATGAAGGGCCTCTTTACATTTTCATATCAGCGTATTACTTGTCCAATACTGAAATGCCTCTAGTGTTTATATTTTCATACCTGAGTATTACTTGTCCAATACTGAAATGCCTCTAGTGTTTATATTTTCATATCAGAGTATTACTTGTCCCATAATGAAGGGCCTCTAGTGTTTATATTTTCATATCAGAGTATTACTTGTCCCATAATGAAGGGCCTCTAGTGTTTATATTTTCACATCAGAGTATTACTTGTCCCATAATGAAGGGCCTCTAGTGTTTATATTTTCACATCAGAGTATA
>JAECUM010032058.1:0-19767 GCA_016617855.1 Megalonaias nervosa
CTTCTCGTGGTTTAAGGTGTGGGGGTTTTTATGGTACGGTATTATCAACCTGGTGTATCATTCCCATTCAAGTACATATTAGATTTGTAATACAGCTAACAACTGGCTGCGATTGCCTGTTAAAGTTTATTTCTCATAGTAACTATAAGTAAACAAGCATTAGCTTATACATAAATATTTTTCAACCTCTGGAAACTGCAGTATTAAATAGCAATGGTAATTTACTTACATCGATATTGGTCAGTTCAAAACAGGCAGCTGACATAACCAGGTCAACTGGCCAGTGAAATTAGCAAAGTGAGAAACGCCTATAAATAAAACTGCCCGACAAATTTCGCTGGACTGAATTTAACAAATTTAGATAGCACGATATAATCGATGGCAGGATGCTAAAAATGTATCAGCGAATAGTCCTCAAAACGAGATATGTTAACTTCATATTGTGATTTCAGGTCTCGGTGACTATTCTACGTCTACGGTAAATAAGTTCTAGATGTGAATATTTCTGTAGATTAGAATCAGATATACAAATTCTAAATATGATGTCCGATCAGATCTTCAAGCAAAAGCATCCATGATACATGCTGAATTTATTTTTGAAAGCAAAGTTTTCTCCATAGTAAGAACATTCGAAAGCTCAATACAATACCCTTATTATGATCCTCCAACATAGACATCCGAAAATACAATAATTAGTAAAATAAAGATGAAAAAACAGAAATAGCAGAGCTATTTTATGCTGTGATAAATTTCGAAGCTGTACATGCAGATTTTTCTCTCTCTCTCTCTCTCTCTCTCTCTCTCTCTCTCTCTCTCTCTCTCTCTCTCTCTCTCTCTCTCTCAGCCACCCAGTCATGCTTTGTGTTTTGTGTTTCATTTATATAACGGAAATGTATATGTTAGCAGAACTTGTACATGAACCAATCTTTTTATCATTTTTGGCCAATATGTTATACTTTAAACTAAACTTAATTTGCTAATGTGTTATCCATTGTTAAGATCCATTTTTGACATATACTATGTAATGCATATCAGATCAATTAAACTTTATCAAAATAAACTTCAACCTTTGAAAAATCGTCCTTAATAAGTTGTCAGAGCTGTGTGCGAATGGACGAAATCTTGATGCAGTAAAGGAAGAGCTTTGTTTGAAAAAAGCAAAATGACTGAAGCTTTGAAATGTTTGGAATATGGTTTGGAGAGCGAGATTGTTTCTTTAACTAAAAGAGATAAAACAAACAAATACTCACCTTTTTGCCTTCTTGGGAACGTATTTTAAAGGGGTAAGAGTGACTCCAACTGTCGGATTCCGGACATGCAAGGTCTTAATAAAGGGTTTAATATTAGTTGAGAAATAATTGACATCCCACTGTTTTCTATCCCTTAAAAAAGAATCCAACTTTCGTTTCTTCAGCATCACTTCATCTCTGAAACTCATTTTCTTCTGTGTGGAACTTCTTCCACGTTTAGGATCAGCGCTCTCTTCATAGCTGTCATCGCTTGTAGAGGTTGCCTGTGTTGTATTGGAATCTTTTTTTCCCTCGATTTCCATGGAAACAGGAGATCCTTCCCGACTCTTATTCTTTTCCATATTTTTTCTTACTTGTATTAAAACAAGAACATATTACACAGAGAAAGTTGCAAAACTATCAAATCAGGTAAACCCGAAGACAAAGTTGTCGTGGATAAAAGGGTGAATTGCTCTGTGAAATGAAACCATACTTATTCCCTTATTTTGAAAATATGGTTTTCATGGTCAACAACAAACATTTTCTTGATTAACTATGTTCCGATGCATCGAGACCATTGCTTCCAGGGGAAATACCATTTACCTTATTGGTACGATTCGAGTTAAATATTCAGCAAACCAAACTGTATACGGGTAATTAGCTTGATACGGCAAGAATTATAATTCCCAATAAGGTTTATCCTCTGAATGTAAATTTTACCACTACTCTACACCATGTCTGTCCACCACAACTTGTCATAAAAAATCACTAACTCCGCTTTACTTTGAAACTTGTGCGCTTGCTTGTCTCTTACGCCGCTCTCAAAAATATCCCGATTTTGAATGCTCGTGAAGTTCTCGTTTCAGACTGGTTGGGATTTGTGTACTTGTAATAAGTTGGTCTTTATGATTTTCATTTCAAACTCAACTGACACGATCTGTCGATATTAAATAGAACCTTGCCCTTAGGGCAATGCAGCATGATTAGTCTTACCAAAATTATGCAAGGTTATACAAAGTTGACCTGCAATAAGTTTGCCTTTTGAGTGTAAGTATTAAATAACGCAATACAGTCTGAAAAAAACACCCGTTCTTCGTCTGCTAAATCTCATTTGATCCATTAGCTCTTTTACATTTTACCGTCAGCAACAAATAAATCCATTAAATACCACCAGTGCTGTTTCTGTGTGGATGTTTTTTTTCCTTCTAGTAGCTCTAACTTCATTTATTTATAAATTTATCAGAGCAGACGAAACGCATCTATTTGTTTACTTCAAATTAACAGGCAAATAGGGCTTAAGAATGGGCAATCTCAAAATTGATCACAAAATGCCAACAAAACTTTCATTTTTTTTTTTTGTTTGTTTTATTCGATGCTAGACCCATACTAGTTATAGTCTCTGAGAATAACACTGTCGCTTGTATCATTCCGAAAAGCAGTTACATGTGATACACTTGGAGAAGACTGGAACTAATATACCCAGGCGAATGGCTGAATATTTAAAGAAAGTTATTGATACAAAGTTATAACCAGTTCTTGCGATTGAACTTGCAACATACGACATCAAGAGCAGTTGTATAAAATAAACTCCGAACGTAAATGTATAGGCGGTTCGATATCATATGTTACTTCTATCCAATATATCAAACGACGTGAAAAATTTGAGGGGTTCATCATGATCAGAACCAATTAAGGAAGTTCGTCCTCAACCAAAAGGCAAAAATGTTTGATTGGCTTTTACAGAGCATTTCTCAGTGTAACAGCATTTACTTCGTGGCAGTACGATAGCTACTCCGAGGCAGTTTGACAGTTTCTCTCTAACGTAGTATGACAGCTACTAGGAGGCTGTATTATTGCTATGCAACCTCTACAAGGTCTAGTGTGGTCACTCTCATCGCAGATGATTATGTGCCTCAAGTCATACCTTACTTCTGAAGAAATTGTTAAAATTAGAGGCAAAAGGTTGCTTCGAATCGGGCGCCGCCATCTTGAAATATACATACGGTTTGAGCTGAAGTTTTGCCTCTGGTTTTGCTATGAGTAAGGTTTAGTGAACAAACAAATGTAGCTCACTAATTAAACTAAAGTATATAGCTGGTAATCAAGTCTGAGAAGTTCAGATGTTTTGCAAATACTTCGACCAATTGTTTCACTCGAAGGAAATGTAAACGTGATGCATAAAAGTCAGAAGTGATCTAAATACTCGAGACGAATGATGGTGAAATCGAAAATAAAGATCAATTTTTGCAGCTGTTTTAGTGAGAGGAAGCAACTTCGTGATTTTTATGTGAATTGGACACTTAAGTGTTTGGCAACATATCCATGTTCAACGTTCAGTATAAGACAGTATCTGCAAGTTAGATATATTGAGAAAATTAAGAGACTTTAAGCATATCTCTCAGATGAGTAGAATAATGACAGTTCAAGACGAATCGCTTTCACGATGGTTCTTTTTTTCTGAAGTCGATCAATAAAACTAGGGGATACCACATCATTTGTTTGAGCAATTATCTATAAAAGTTAGAACAAGCTGTTGTTTCCCTAGTGAAACATGAATAATGCCAACGTGTATAGGATTCTAATAGGTATGCTTCGTTTCCAGCAGTTATCATTTGAATGTTATATTCTTGCCGGAGATAATGCCTAACCAATCACAGCTTTTAACATTGTTGACTATCTCGTGCATAGGGATGAGAGGAAGATCAGTGTCCACGAGTCGCCAAATGTCCTTGAGACAAGATCCCCGAATTCTATCGGAATGCCCCAAATGTTTCCCTTTGGATGACTCAGAGGTCAAGGTCGTCATATCCTCCTTTCCTATCCTGATACTGGTCACTCCCCATCCTCGTCCCCAAAATAGAAGTGATTTTATTGACACAGAGTTTCTGCTGTTGAAGTGAGCGGAATTCGCCCCTCCCCATTCATCCTCACCAACCACCATCTTGCGCGCTTTTCCCTGTCTGAGATAGTAGAAATCTTTATAACAAGCGTGAGTTTTGAAGCATTTGCTTTTGAAGTCTGCCAGAAGCTTACTGTTCCTGGAGCATTTGCTTATGAAGACTGCCAGAAGTGCACTGTTCCTGGAGCATTTGCTTATGAAGACTGCCAGAAGTGCACTGTTCCTGGAGCATTTGCTTATGCAGTCTGCCAGAAGTGCACTGTTCCTGGAGCATTTGCTTATGAAGACTGCCAGAAGTGCACTGTTCCTGGAGCATTTGCTTATGAAGACTGCCAGAAGTGCACTGTTCCTGGAGCATTTGCTTATGAAGACTGCCAGAAGCTTACTGTTCCTGGAGCATTTGCTTATGAAGACTGCCAGAAGTTCACTGTTCTTGGAGCATTTGCTTATGACGTATGCCAGAAGCTCACTGTTCCTGGAGCATTTGCTTATGAAGACTGCCAGAAACTTGATTGTTCTTGGAGCATCTACCACCGAACTCTTCCAGAAGTTTGAATATTTCTCTCATCCGGAACAATCTGATAAATGTTCTGTATTTATTTTTGTCTAACGGATATACACTTCTGCTTTTTTTTTTTTTTTTTTTTTTTTTTTTTTTTGAACATATAGGTTGCTTCCCTTTCTATGAAGTATTTACCTCCCCATAGTAGATATCTGCTAAACAATAGATATTGAAAGCCTAGGAATCTGTATTAATTTTCAGCAGTAAGTTCTCTTATAAGTCTTTGGTATGACTCGGCCGGGGTTCGAACCCGCGACCTCCCGCATCCGAGGCGGATGCTCTAACTACTAGACCACCGGAGCCGTTCACTATGCGGAAGCAATCCATTGTCAGAAATGGAGATAAGTTAATGAAGTTAAGTGATACTATGCATTCTGCCTAAATTGCTTCTTTGTGTGCTGATTATGTTCAAGTCTGTTACTGCGCTTACAATGATTCAGAATTTCTCACGCGAAATTTGACCTCACGTCAGTTAAAATCAAGAACTATTACTACTTTTAATTTAATGATTCATTATTTGATGATACATAGAATGTAGACTCACATGTCTTTATATACCTGTTAGCAGTTTTGCAATAAAAGAACTTTAAGACCTTTCTACAGCTTATCTTTAAAGTGTGTTTACGTGCGCTAAAAATTGAAGTTACAATGTTAGGTAGGTTATCTTATTCAAAGATCAATATCATTCAGTTTGGACCTTTACAGTACAGTCATTACAGCCCAGAAACCAGTTTAGACAATACCTAATGAAAATTGGTGATAACGAGTCAACCTACACCGGTAGTTATCCAACTGACAGACAAATAAACTAAAGTCTCAAGAATAAATGTGTTGCATTCATAGCCTCTCAAAACAGGATGAATTAACACAATCACCAGAAATAGTCGGCAATCAGTCATATTCATATTCACATGTGACCAATAGATTTCAAAGGCATATGAAGGTGATTCGAGCATGAGGTTTAACTTTAAACACTAGTCTAGATATCGGGTTTGTAGTTTTTACTTCATAATTTGATCTCGAAAATATCAGCGTATATTAAATATTCAAAAACAGAATTGGCTTTTCTTCACAATTATGAAAATTAAGGTGTTGTATTTTAAAGTTCTATACTTTTTTTTCTAAATGAATCTTAAAGGTAGCATTCAGTTAAATTATATTATGTACTCAGTTGATTGTGTTCGCCATTGTTTTATTACGTTTGCAAAGTTTTAGCTTGTCCCACCAGTTTAGTTGAAATCAGCATATTTCTCATATTTTCTGAAACAAGGGTTTTGCAGTTTTTTTTTTTAACAAGTATTCGTGACATGTAACCGGCACTAATGTTGTGTTAGCGCTGTCAGGTTTACTGTGCTAGATCAAATGTGTGTGTGTGTGTGTGTGTGTGTGTGTGTGTGGTTACCTTTGATGACTTTTCAGCTGCAGATTATAGTATAAGTGGTTTTATTAAGTAAAGATTATGACGTAAAGACTGGACAGTTGTTATCCCAAATTTAACATAACTCATAATGCCTACTAACATTAGGAATAAAGGGTCACGTACTGTCAAGGACGTATGAAGAAACAAGTTAACCATGTCAAATACCACGTTCTATCCTTCATCAATCTATTGACCGGATTTGTAAAATGCGATTCAAAATCTTAGTTTGTAGGTCTGCTCCAGTGCCGGATAAAGGCATTCCAGGGCCTTTCCTTATTACAGCATGTCAAACTAAAAAAAAATAATTAAAAGCTAAAACGGTGGGAAAATATCAGTGTTGCCATAATTCCAAATCAAAATACTCGTGCGTGCAGATAGAAATGGTCATGTATAATTCATTCAATTTCATCATCAACAATTAATTTGAATTTTCTGGTGTCCCTGTTTCGCTGTTGCCCTGAGGACATTCTTAGTGTACTTAATGGGTAATCCTTCACTGGTCTACTCACAATAACAAACAAAACAAAACATTTAAACCCAATATCATTAATTATATTTGTAAAATTTGTCAGGCATAATTGAACGAATCTTTTCTTTTTATTTTAATCAGTTGCCAACATTGACAAGTTTTCGATTGAGATAAATCAATTATTGTATAGATTTTGTAGAAGAATGGATTTTCAGCTTATATATTACTTTAAATTCCTAAGCACAGATATATATTTGATATAATATCCATGCTAAGAAATATACTGTGCAAAGCATTTGTAAATGCAGAAATATAGCAGCATTATGAAGAATGTAGACTGGTATGTAAACGTGTACATCCCAATCATCACCACATGCTAAATGTACCAGTGCGACGTCACCGGAGGAGGAGGATGAATTTTGTCGTCTGCAATTTGAAAGGATGTCAATGCCAGTAGAAATAAAAGATTTTGAACGGAGGTAGTATTTTGTATTCTGATGCGTTCAGCCATCTCATAGGTCTGCTGTCCAATGAAGTATATTTAATGCAGAAGTAATTGGAGTCAAGTGCCATGCTCAGTGACTCAACCAAAGATGCTTACTCTGTAACAACATGCAAAAGGAGCTTATAACACGTTTTCGCCTTTTTTTTCTTTTTTTTTTTTTTTTAAAAAGAAGTGATCATAGCAATTAAAAAGAAGAGAAAAAAGAAAGAAACACCCCTTTCAGCCCCTCCACCAAGCTGTTGAATGGGGAGGGCTGTTGTGTAAAATGTTGTTACAATAAACAGGGATTGATGACATATCTCAGTAGCCATTCCAGATTCAACACCATGTCGGTTCAGTTATGATTTTGATGTCAAGGTGAAGGACATGAGGTTTTTGGTATGTCATACATTTTCAAAAACATGGCGACTGCAGACAAATCCTTAAGGTCATTTTAAATAAAAAAGGAGCGTATAGTCCGACAATCCATGTCAAAGTGCCTGCTCAGCTGACTTCATGGCTATTAAAAATGTTATCACCAGTTTTTATTTTTTACAACCCAAGTCAAGTCTTTGAAGAGGACTTATTAATTCAAAACATTCATTTTAATAACCATAATTAAACAACTAATCATTAAAAAGCGAGAGATCAAAGCAATATTATGGTCATAACATCTTAGCCACATGGCCAGTAATTGATCAACTTAGAGTACTTCAAAAGTCTTTTTAGGTTAACCATGTAAAAGCGTCGTCGGAAAGTTTACTCTCTTTTATACCTACATCTAAAATTATAAGGGCTTACAGAATTTATTTAAAAATTCTCGAATAAGTATGATGAGCATAGCTCTAACATAGTTTGCAATGCAGATCATTTGAAAGGACACTTGCTTCACCCTCAGCGTCATATTGATTTTATTAATAGTATATTTCTCCAGCCTGTCTTTCACCCATTTTCATCGCTCCAGTGGCCTAGTGGTTAAAGCGTCCGCCCTGGATGCGGGAGGTCGTGGGTTCGAACCCCGGCCTAGTCATGCCAAAGACTTCTACAAATGGTACTAACAGCTGCCTCGCTAGGCGCACAGCATTAAGAGGTTAGTGTTAGGACTGGTTGGCCTGGTGTCAGGATAATGTGACTGGGTGGGACATCATGCTACATGTCTGCGGCATGATGCCCCAGTTCTAGACATCACTTTAAACTGCCACACTGCAGACATCGTAGCGATATGACTGAAACATTGTTAAAGCTACGTTAAAAATCTAAATCACTCATTCACATACTCACACTTTATACCTACACAGGTATAAATTTCACCCAAGATCTGCTTTTTCAAGTACTTATTAAAAAAAAGGCAACATTTCACATACTCGGAAAGCTAAATGGGGGTGGGGTGCATATTTTCAAACAAAAAACCTGTTTAAAAATAATGTGCATGACGTAAGTTAAATTACATTGACGTGGATGTGAATTTATCCACAATTTATGTAGGTAGCATAGCTTCATCTGAGTAGGGGTTCCGGATGGCCGAGTGGTCAAAAGCACTCGTCTTTACCGACCACTACCATCTCACTTCTGTCAGCCCGGGTTCGAGTCTCGGGCGCGGCCTATGTGGGTAAATTCTGCCAGTAGCTTGTTGTGATTCGGTGGTTCTAACCGGGGCTTTCTCGGATTCTTCCTTACTATTTGTTATACTGGCCGCTCATGTGCTGAAAAATGGCGTTAAACCCACAACAACAATAGCAACGACACCTAAGTATATAGCGATCAAAGTTTGAGGGATAGTTTTCTCATATTTGTTTTCGTGCACAAAGTCATTTAATTCAAAATTCTTAAATCACCACCACTAGAGCCGAAGTCAACAAAACTCTAAAAATGTCACAGACGACTTGTCCTTTGTCCGGTATACCTGGTCACGTAATATAAAACGACAGTGACGTGATGAAAGACAGAGATGTCTTCTAGCGGTGTTAATCGCTGAAAATAAAATCACACAGAAATAGGAATATGACAATGTTCGGTTGTCTGTTCGTGCATTTCCAAGTATGTGTTTAAATGATCACACTGTATATAGCGGGAATAACAATACAGTTCGAATTGTGTGTATATGGAGCAGGGTCTGAATTAAACCAAATACGCTTCTGCGCATGTTTTGATGGTAACTTTTATTTGTATTTATATCAACCACAAAGGTCAGAGCCTATATGTCGATCGAAGCATTTCTGTAACACGTGTGACCTTGGTCGCAAGGTCATATGTTTGAATGAGGTCTTTTTTGCATAATGAATTTGTCCTTGCGTCATAATGATTCATCCTAATTATGAAAGCAAAGTCTATTAAAGGGTTTAAAAATATTAGCAAATGAAAAACTGTAACCAACACCATAATCCGCATTTTTTATTACCGTGACATTGACCCCAAGACTGAAGGTCAAGCAAACATGTTGCAGAATGAATATTCTTAGCATCATAATGATTCGTCTTAAGTATGAACAAAAGCCATCAAATGAAAGAAAAAATTAACTAAAACATTAGGGCATAGTTTCTATGGATGTGACCTTGATTCCAAGGTCAAACAGGTAAACTAACGAATGAATTTGTCTTAGCTTCGTAGAGATTCATTAAAAGTATGAACACAATTCTTTGCTTCTTAGTGATACATTCAAAGTATCAACACATTTTAGGAAATACAAAGACATGAGAGAATGTTTGCCAGAATCTTAAACGCAATATTTTCATAGCTGTGAAAATGTCAAAAGGGTGCGTTGGTAGATCGCATACTTCATTATGCGAGAGTCATAATTGTTGTCAGTATAATGACGATCTCAAAAGGGGTTTAGAAATAGATGCAAATTAAAAATAACAAACGAAAACATTAAAGTTTTGTTCACGCTACTGGCAGAAAAGTGACTGTTATGTTACGCTTGTCCACTAACATCAGATCCACAATAATGTACAGCAAAAATTTCTAAATAAAATGTCCCATCTATAAAGCATGTGAGCTAACCTTACTGAATAATTAAAATTTGTCGGTATTTAGAATATTTATCATAAAGCCAACTCTGTAACCACACCCATTAATACATAGTTTTTAATCAATTGTAAAGAAGTTTAAAATAAGTCACAGTGACTGCATACATTTGGATAATATTTCATCCGTTGTGTAGTTTTGCCATCCTTCGTACAGTTCTTGCCAAGTCATTTTAATCTGCAACACACTGTACATATATGTCAACACACTGTACATATATTTCAACACACTGTACATATATGTCAACACACTGTACATATATGTGGGCATTCTATTTCATATATTGATAATTCATAATTTTTATTCACTAGATTCAGAAGAAAAACTCTCAACATGCTGTCTGGATTACCACCAAGCGTTGTAAACCTTTAACTGTGTCCTACAAGCTGGCTAGTGTTGGGAAACAAACACGAAACAGCAATCGCTATTCAGACAGGCTTGCTTGACCTGCGGCATGCTGTCAACGAATTTAAGGTTTTGTCTCTCCTAACCCCCAGAGAGACAGATTTAGGAGAATAAGGAGATAAGTTATTTACAAATAAATCTCCAGTTTATTGACACACGAATCATCACATGATCCACATATTATTGATTTTTGCTATAGCATATTAATCTCATGAATTAAACTCCGCCACCTCTTGAATTGAGCAATCCTGGAAAAAGAGAAACATTAGTCGTATATAGGTATCACGTTTAAGTTCAAGGCAGCATATGTTTTGTCAATGTTTAAATTTTAAGGTTTTTGTAAGTCGCTTTCAGAGAGTGTAAAACATTGGTTGTAAAACTGATCTGTGATGGCTATTTTGAAAATGTTTCTCATTCGAATACATTCCCCTATAATATTAGCATTAGAAAATAAGCACTACAACGTTTCAAATTCAACCCTCTTGGAAAGATAACTTTATGAAAGTTGGAAGTTAAAATATTCCGTCAAAGCTTGTTCTGGTAAGATTCATTTGATGACTGGTGGATGTTTAAAAAATATTTAACAGTGAATACATTACCCGATAACAGTAACATCAGGAATTAAGGTAATCTACCTTTCGAATACATCCCTCAGAACGACATTAAAGTAGTCTTATGCAGGTGTCATGCATAAGGCCAAGGCAAGGTGTTTTGGCAGAGTTGAGATATTAAAGTTTCAGGAAGTGAATAACATGGCTCAGTTCGCAGATGAAACTTTGCATTTCATAATAAGCTTGTGTTAGTAAATAGATTTGATCATTAGTGGATATTTTGAAAATGTTTCTCCGTTTAAATCTTTCCCCAATAACATTATCATTAGGAAATAAACTCTGCAATATCTCGAATCTAGCCCATCTATCATGACAAAAGGTAATCTTATATAGGCATCACATTGACGGCAATGGTAAAAAATGTTTCATCAAAGTTGAGATTTTAATGTTTTCTGAACGTCTCTGTGGGGATTGGTTATGGTTGGGGTGGGGTGCTCCCAATATTTTATTTAAACTATTACAGAAGTCCCACCCAGGCTCTGTTTTGTTGGAAGCTAAATTTAGTGAAAGATAGATGTAAAGATCAGAGCGCCCAGTCAGCAATGCCGACGGTTAGATGGTTAAATATACAAACAAGGTTGAAATTCAATGAAAAACAATTTAATAACAATTCAATAATCAAACGACTCAAATTTCCAATTAGACTCCTTTCGCTCGACCCTTTAATAAGCGTATTGCATCACTTGATTAGCAGTGTGAGATAAATTTCCACCTGTCCTTGTATTTCTACTCCCCTGTTGTGTCTTTCTCTCTCTTATTTTCTCCCATTTACTTCTCCCCTTCCTCCTCGACCTTTCTCCAAATTTCTTCTCCTCCTCCTCGACTTTCTCTAGACTCCTTCTCCTCCTCCTCCACTTCCCTACCACGACAACTCTACTGTCGACTTCAACTGTCTCGGCTATAGCCTCAATTCCGTCTCCACCTCTTGAAGACTCGGGACCCAATGGAACCCGAAGTTCTCTGTTCCCTAAAAAACTTCGTTTTCTAAGCTTTGTCTTTCCTTAGAATCTACATCTAGGTTTTGCCGCAAAATTACGAGTGGCTTATTCTCGGAGTAACCCTATTGATCTACAATCCCCCTAGGCGAATACTAAATTTTCTCTTACGAGTCGGAAAGTATCATTCGGGACGGAATTGTAATCACACCCTCTATCTCAATTCCGATTGGATATCGCTGTGAACCGATCCAATCAAACTTAGCGGACAATGTCTCTCTCGCTGTCTGTCAACGTGGGGACGGATGCGAACATGACCCGTTCACCCCGCGGGCTTCCCTTTGATCCTAATTAACCTTTTAGCACACACGTGTGATACCTGCAAGCCTTTCTTTAGATAGTGCGATCTATCGCCTTTTCCGATTCAAGATTCCGGTCTCCGGCTGGTTATGTAACCTTGCGCAAAAGTTTAACACTAACCCGCGGAAATCTTTAGACATCAAACACATGGCGGCAGTAATATTCTCAAGGACTGGTAGATTATAGCTTATACATGACTTTATAGCTGGAGCTTAGCAAACGTGACAGTCTCCTTCAGGGAGCTTATAATATGGCTCGCTGCATAGCTTAGACTTAGTATGCCAACGCAAATTGTCTTAATAAGACACATTTTATCATAGGTGGATATTTTGAAAGTGTATATCTATCGAATACTTTCATCAAAAACATTAACATGAAGAAAAAAGTACCTGTTGCTCCTTGAATCCAGCCATCCTTAGAGATGTGTGTGTGTGTGTGTGTGTGTGTGTGTGTGTGTGTGTGTGTGATTTGGATTTTTATCGTAGCTTTAACAATTTTTTTTTCAGCCATATCGCTACGATGTCTGCAGTATGGCAGTTTATAGTGATATCTAGCACTGGGGCATCATGCCGCAGACATATAGCATGATGTCCCACCTAGTCTCATTATTCTGACACCAGACCGACCAGTCCTAAAACTAACATCTTAATGCTGAGCGAAGTGTCTGTAACATAATCACTAAAAACATTATGCTACCTCTTCAATGCAGCCCTGCTGGAAATATGAAAAAAAAGTTAAAAAAAAAAAGTTATCGTGTTAAAAATATCACTTTTAAGGCCATAACAATAGATATGTTATCAAAGTTGAAATTTTAAAAATTTTGGGAAGTCGCCTTCGGGGAAAGTATATTATGGCTCAACTAAAATGTGTAATTTCGCATTCTGTCGGAGATTGCTCGGGTGAGAATGATTTGACCATTGGTGGATACTTTGAAAATGTTTCTCAATCCATCCCTTAGTAGATTGACATTGGGCAACAAACTCTGCTAACCTTTGAATCCAGTCCTCCTGGAAAGACAAAATGTCAGCTTTACATATTAGGTCAAAGCTGAGCTTTTATCATTTTTGAAAGTGACCGTCAGGAATGGTATAGTATGATTCGTTTCACAGATGAGATTTAGCTTGTTTTAGTAAGACTGGTGGATAGTTTGGAAATATTTCTACATAGAATGCATTCCCTCAAGACATCAACATTGGGAAATAACCTCGGTTACGTCTTGAATCCAGCCCTAATGAAAAGACAAAAAGGCAGCCTTACGTTGTGTTGCATTAGTTCCATTCCACAGTCAGTAAGGTGTATTTGTGGATATGGGTTTCTATTAACAGTGTTATCAGATTTTTCAGGTTTAATCGCTTGTGTTGTGTTACATATGTTCCATTTCATCGTCAGTAGTCAGTATTGCTGGATATGTCATTGTCAGTAAGCCGTATTGCTGGTTATACGTTTGTAACAGTATTTCACATAACCTATCTGTCAGGGACAATGTTATAGAATGCTTCAGGTGCCGCATTG
Organism: Megalonaias nervosa; assembly: GCA_016617855.1. NCBI lineage: Eukaryota > Metazoa > Mollusca > Bivalvia > Unionida > Unionidae > Megalonaias > Megalonaias nervosa. The sequence goes on from JAECUM010032058.1 coordinate 13,911, forward strand.
TACCGTTGTATAGTCAGGAAGCCGTCTTCGAGACTTTGGTATGTTATCGATAGCGTGAACAGGTCGTGGTGGTCTATTGCAAGAGATGGGTTCTTATGGGTAGTGACCGGATCTTCTCTGTGAGGGACTTTGGTCGATTGCTTCAGATTGAATTGATTGTGTTATTTCATATTTGTCCGTTTACACAGACAGCGCGGCGTGTTGCTGGTGCTGGGATCTAAAGTGTAGTGTGCAAATTTCTTCTCTGCAATGGCTACTGTTATCGAATGTTTCAGGTTTATTTGTTTAGTTATCGTGACTAATGGACTTGACTATGTGCCCATCATTCCTGAATGAGACAATGTTGTAAATTGTTACATAATCGCTTCTTATGTTTCGCACTTTCGCCTTTCTATGTGTTATGCATATTTAATTTGTATTGTGTGCTTGACGTTTGTCCTTAATTGAGGGTAGGAGTTTGGGCCTACCTGACTCGTGTTATTTTTTAAAAGTATGTTTACTTGGATTTGAGTTCAATACCTTGGTGTTTTACTTGGAAATTCTATTGTCTACCTGATGTTTGTCCTGTTGGTTAAGTTATAAGTAAACAGTTACTGATATTTGGGTTCAAGGTCTAGCTTTATTTACAAACTTTAGAAGTTCTAGAAGGAAAGGTTTTACCCACATCCTGGTCACCCTATTGTGTATTGTGTTTTTATAAAAGGCTGTGATAAACATAATAATTAATTCCTATTTTAATTTCATTCTTTTGTGGATCACTTTTATTTCGGTTCAGATAGAATCATTTATTTAAAGTCTTCATTGGAATTACAAAGTGCTCATTTACATTTATACTAAAATACTATTTTGGGACTATTGCGAATGCATTCAAATGCATTCTTGATTATATCATTTTGATACATCAAGACTGTTTGTACATCAAAGTATTCAAAGACTATTGCTACATCAGCACATTCAAGATTGGAATTAAATCGGAACACATTAATTTTTGGTCTTGTGATTTAGAATTATTTGGGATTAAATTCACAATATTGTACGTTCCTTTCATATTTTCAATTTGCATTCTAGGAAAATAAATTATTTGTTGAATTTTACAAAACTTGTTGGTTTTGCTTCTTTGTGTTTCTTAGTTTATAGAGTCGTAATTCATGAATAAGGAGGCGTTTTGTTAGATATGTTGTGTGCGCACATCTTCTCAATGAGGGGCAGTGTTGTCAGATAGTTCGGACATTCGTAGTTTCATATGTGCTTCCTTTCTCGATCAGTAAGTTGTATAGTTGGGGATTGGATTGTGCGCTTCTCAGTGTGGGACAGTGTTGTTGTTTACTTCAACTTGAATCTCGTGTGTAGCTCTCATTTCTATCTTTTCATGGTCAGGAAGGCCTATGGATTAGGTCCAATGGGCAGTGTACACATCTTATCTACAAGGGTCAGGTGTTTTGGATGCTTCAGATAGAACTGCTTGTGAAGTTTCGCAAGCTTGGTACATTCCATGGTCAGGGAGGTCTCTTTTCATCACTACAATAAACAAAAGTGACACATAGTATAGATATCGATACAGTCATGTACCAAGAATTATATATATATATTATGTGTAACTTTTGTTTATCGTAATGATTATCTATTTTAAAAAATTTACATTGCTAATTTTTGCACGAGTATCGATTCTGTTTGAAGATATTAAGAACAGAGATTAATGCATTGCTTTAATCAATTATTCGGTCCTGTTAGTACAAATGTATTGCTGTTTGGATCAGCAGAACTAACAATAACCTAAACACTCGCATCTTTGAAATCGTCTAGACTTATATTAAAGATAGTGAAAGATTTCGATAATCGTCGAAGACAAATAACCTACTGGCATGATCTCCCTCCTGTACCCGTCACGTAACCCCTTTATAACTCCCTCCAATTCTACCTCTTTCGCTTCTTTAAATTAGTTGTTGTACATTCACTTTTCTTACCTTTTTCAATTAGAATGAAATGTTAGATATTCATTTGTATTAATGCACTGTATTTCTGATACGTATATGGACGTACTGTTAGTCCTTGCCACGTTTCAAGTAGCTACTTGTGTATTTGGGGAAGGGCTGTTGCTAAGTTGTGAGAACTTGTAGCCCGACCCCTTGTGCTTTAATTATAACAATAAAATATGTTGAAAACCAAGACTGTAGATTGCATTGGATCTATAAACAGATGTCAAATTTCTAGTAATAAAACATGTAGACAAGTTTGGGGTAATTTCTCATTGGCTGGTGGGGTAATGTGGTTTGTTAAAAGAATATAGTTATTTCTCACTGGATGGGTTTGGTCAATAAGTATGTATTATGAAATATTAGATTGAGTAGTAAGGTGTGTCGCGTGGGGTATATGGCGACATGTAGTCGTAAAAGACTCTTGGAGGTGTATAGAAGGAGAGAACTGAGCAATCGTCGCCTTAGGAGTAGTGGCTAATGTGTTTCTAGCTCTTATGTTTGTAAATAAGTGCATGGAGCTGGACAGTTTTAGTCAGACTTATATGTTGTGTTCTTGTTGTAACATCAAATCTGCAGACGTATTTTATGTTGTATTTAGGTATTATTTGAGATGAGGTATTTGTTTGGATTATTCAGTGGAAACAGAAAGTGCTCATTTCACTAATATAGTTATTCCGGGACTATTGTGAAGTATTCAAAGGACTTCCGGACAATGCCATTTTGATATATCAGGACTGTTGGCAGACCAGTACATTCAAGGATGTGAAACTCATTCAGAACATATCGATTCCTTTGGACTCGAATAGAACTTTTTAGGATTATTTTGGATTGAATTCGTAATACTGTAAGCTCCTCTTAAATTTTCATTTTATAAGTTTGATAATTAAAGTATTTGTTAAGTTTTACAAAACTTGTTTGTTTAGCTGTTTTCGGTAGTATGTGGGATAGTGTAAAATCCTTCAGAATTAACTACTTGTGTAGAGTATTATTTGTTCCGTTCCACCCACAATCTGGAGTGCTCACATTTCTTTTTGATGGACGGTGTTGTTAAATATTTTAGATTGAATAGCTTGCTTTTTCTGTTTCATTGACAGGAAGGCATATTAGCCCTATTGCTACTCATATTGCTGGAGAACGGGTTTATTGGGTAGTGTGCACATCAAATCTAAGAAGGACGGTGCTGACGTTTGCTTCAAACTGAATTGCTTGTGCATTGTGTATTTAATCCGTTTCATGGTCCGGAAGGTTTATTTCTAGGAGTTTGGGTCTATTGGGTGTGCATATATCTTCACTGCGAGAGACATTATTGTAGAATTCTTCAGATTGTATAGTATGTGCAGTATAGTTTTTTAAAATAAAAAACACAATGAAAAGCAAAAATTATTCAGAATCGAAAGGAAAAGGCATGCAGATTCATTTTGCACATCTTTGAATGAATACATATTTTACCGTTGCAACAATTAAGACTTGTGGGAAGTTTTCAATCAGATTTGAACTAAATTTGAAGATTTCTTCTCCATGATAGGCATGTGGCAGCTCAATTTCATTCAATGAGCACACCTAACAAGAGATTAAAAGAAGACAACCTGAATGCCAAATATTTACAACAGAAATACACCTATTAACATCACGAACAAAGTAGCATTGGCAATGTCACCGAAAATGTATTCGACATTTTGCATACTGAATTTGGAGAGGAAATAAGCGAAAGAAAAAGACGTTTCACAGGAGGCAATATTTAACTCTGCAGATAGATAGATGTCAGATGCTAAGAGGATCTCATACATCAATTTGCCTGAATGGGTTTAGAACTAAAAAGCTTGTATTCACGAAAACCATAAAATTAAAGATCATCAGTACTTCATCGATGCTGCGACCATGAAACTACAGTTTGGATATGTACATACAGTCTCTTGTTTATGTTTTTCATCAAATTCATATATCCTGACAACCACTGCAGTACTCTCTATAGCCATTTTCGTGTTTAATCCATTCTGGACTTTCTCATTTCATTTCCGTTAGTTTCAACTATATAAATTCTACCACTTAATGCATGAACATTGTGTCAATTACAGTCTTAACTGCATAGTTATGCCGTTGGAAATGTGTGTTCTCAATGTATTAGATCTTTCTCATTTGCTTGATTCATTTGGCTATTTATCATCAATATTAATAACCAGATCTCCTACAAAATATTCTCGGGTATGTGTTTGTAAATGTTCAAGGGCAATATGAAATATGTGAAATACAGTAAAGGAAACACCATTATTGTTTCAAGCTATCACATAAATCTCAGACCGTTTTTATTGATCGTATAAGGATGTAATTCGCGATCATTATGTTTTTGACAGCCGCTGTTGAGTTGGTTATTTCTGTTAAATCAATTTTTAGCGACAGGGTGTGTTAACTGTTATTTTGTTGTCCAGTCGATAATACTGGTACTAAACTCATTTATTAACTTTTAAATCTTTTGATCGTTGGTTTCATCATTCAAGTTTTTGTTTGGAAACTGTTCTAGCTATGGTTGTAAAATACCATAGCCTTCCAGTGACCTTTTCTTTTCTCTGTGGCCTTCAATTGACCTTTTCTTTTCTCTATGGCATTCCCTCATGCAACAGTCTTGATGTGTAATCTCTGTTCATTTGGTTTCAAGCTGATGACTGTTTGGTATCGGCCTTCAGCAGCGTGCACCTTGCCCAAATTCAGCTCATTCTCTGACTATAAACGAGGCTTTTAAAGCAATGGACAATGTGTTCAATTCTTGTCTAATCAAGTCATGATCATCTACAATCGTTCATCTGTTTTCATCATGTGCACAAATGTAAATTTGTGCACTTGCTCACACCAAGACGTAAGTTATTTCTTCTTTATACTAAACTACTTAAACCATATTGCTATCATTGACAGAAATGTGCAATTCTGCATCTTTTCTGAAGCATTGGATTTTATCACTTGAAATGTTAGATATAACAAATTATGACTTTTATTCTCTTAACTGGTATTCTTCGACCTTGATCACACTTTTATCCCGTCCACACTTGTAAACAAATAGGCGTTATCACTTCATACAAACATTGTTGCTTTCGTGCTAAACTCTCGAACTGTTACGTATATGTAATTAAATTGCTCGTGTGTTAGCTTTAAAATTCCTTTTTTTTTTTTTTTTTTTTTTTTTTTTCATTACATTTATTGCAATGATTATTTTTACGGGATTCGATATTTTCTTTCAGTAATTCTGTTTATCTAAGACGTAAAAGGTGTTACATTACCAATATTTTTAGTTCACCTTGGTCGGCGGTAGTGTAAGCGCTACGCGAAAACGATTGGCTATTACCAAGGTCATTTCGATCGAGTCTAAATAAACAATGTTTTATTTTTAAATTTATTTCAGAGTGAGAATCTGGTTCTTAGTTAGGGCTGTTCGTGCTACGTGACAAATTACATTTTTCCTATTGCGTTGTTCAAGTGTTAAGAGACCACGTGATCTATCTCGTGAGAACGGGACGATAATTTGGTTTGATTTAATACCCTTTCTGAGCGCTTGTGAGTCAGTTATATTTTTTAAACCTTGAAGGCTGGATAGGTTTTTATTGTTGAAACCAGATTGTTTTTGAAGATCATTTGTTTCTGGAATTTAATAATTTATTCTCTAGAAAACCAAACGAGTGTACTGCTTTATAAATTCTGGGAGAAAGAAATTCAGTGGAAATTTATTCTGGAATTATTCGGAAACATAAACTGTGATTCAATTAAGGAATTGTTGCTATTTGTACAAGGACCACATCTGACGTCATCACCTTCCATATTGGAACGTCGTCGAGATTCGAACCTGGATTCTAATAGAACTATTTAGTGATAGGACTTGTATTTTTCATTCTTAG
>JAECUM010032059.1:0-21075 GCA_016617855.1 Megalonaias nervosa
TTTTGAGTAGCTGATATACGTGACATGTTTAGAGCACCAATGAGGAATGCAAAGCAGAAAAGATACAGTTAGATGGAAGGAAATAATAGTATACTCTCATGTTTAAGGATTTATGTAGAACGAAATCATAGATTACTGTGATACGTACACTGACCAGAAAACTCGCGTTGTTGAGAGGTTTAATATGTTTCTAAAGGTTAGGATGTGAAAGTATATTACACAAAATGGACCAAAAGATGGTTAAGTGTATTGTAGTGATACAGTAACATTTATCATAAATACATGAACAAGACCCCAGTAAAGGTTATCAAATAATCATTAGAAAATAGATCTAAAGTCCGGATTAATTATAGTTACATCATAAATTATAACAATTTTAAGTGAAGTCAGATATTTTGCATTTGCAGAATACAAATCTACCTTTCCAAAAGCGTGCCTATTTAATGTTACACAAGAGATTTGTGAAATTAGACAAACAATATTAGGAATGAAATACAAAAAGGTAATTGATATAATCTTTGAATACTACACACAAATGTCGGTTAGGAAAGTAGTCAACATACAACCTGATTTTTTGAAGTCATTGACAGACATATAAGACCAGCTAGACGGACAGTACCGGTAGGAGGCGGTTATGCGGTTATGTTGATTATAATTGATGGAAAGAAATACCATTATTATGAAACAAAGGCTTTGATAATATTTGGGTCATCTCAATAAACAAGCACACCAGTAGAAGTCATCATAAACTTCGTCGCACGGTCACGTTACTGTTGATTTGGATGTGTAAGTGGTGGGCAGAAAAGCAAGACTACACTGCTGGCGACATATATAATTACTGCGAATTCTTTCAAGTAATAATGCATTATTGTCGTACTTTAACTGAGAAAAGTCATAATAAAAGATTCTTTTTCGAATCATTCAGTAAAGTAGATTTAAAATTTGCAATACTTCAAACATTTTCTTAGCATCCTTTATTACTACTGTAATCAACTCTTTGTATCGGCTTTCCTGTGTACTCGGCTTTGTGGCGTCATTTGTTTGCAAGTTCGATTATTCATATATAAAGTACTCTTGCAAGAAGAGCTTACATCTTTCAGACGACTAAATAATATTCCATGTTACCAAAATATCATGTAATCCAGTAGATATCATTTGTTTGGTTTTATCTTTATCGTGATTTTGATATTATCATGATGACACCCAGATACACTTTATTGTGGTTTTGATATTATCATGATGACACCCAGATACACTTTCAAAGAAGACTGCTAAGTTACGGACAATACAAATAGCCAAACATAAACGGTCAAGATTTTGTCTTCAATACCAACTCCGTTTACAACGACTATAAGCCTATATTACGCAGAGGAGCAGATTACACTGAAAAAGTATACGTTCATCTACAAAATATTGCTGACATTGAGTACAGTTAATTTTAGGCCAATAAGCGCTGCTAAAATGATATTTACGAAAGAAGATAAGAATTATTTTATTCTAATCAACATACGTCATATTTGTCAAAAGGGAAATGTAGAAAGATGAAATGAACACCAGGAAATTAAGATATCACGATCATTTAAGAGGTAAGTACAAAGGTTCTGAACATGTGTGTCATGTAAATTAATAGACATCCAAAGCATATAGAACTCTTAATCCATATGATTTTCTTTTGTTTACCAAGACAGGAATAATAAACCGACCTAGAACCTAGATGAAGAAGTAGCAATGATATGAACTAACAGTGTAAAATATGCTTAGTATCCCATAGATATCAATACTTATGTTGTAAAGGAATCAGTCACATCCTAGATAGTTTAAAGTTTTATGGAATAAAATAAAAAAAATTGCTGCTAACTTCTAAGAATCTCAACGACCACAAGCGCAAGGAAACCATGAAACATTTTGAAAAAATAGAACCTAAATATTTGAAAAATAAAGAATTATGCGCATGAGTACATGATTGGCTTTAAAATGTGTAAAGAAACCAAATTACCACCAAACAAGTGTAATGAAACCAAACTGCCACCAAAGAGGTGCAACGAAACCAAAATTACCACCAATCTGGTGTAACGAAACCAAATTACCACCACTCGAAGAATTGTATTGCATTCTCAGATAGTCTTGGATAACATAGGATTACTACTAGTATGCAAACGAAGTCGATAAACATTTTAAATTGAAATTGCAAGACGATCTTCACGACTACTATATAAAGAAGAATATGTCAATATTGTGCGATATTTTGGGAGAGTTTTGGAATGCCTTTCTTCAAAACTTCAAACTAGATCGTAGACATATTACGCGACACCGGAAGTAGCTCATGGTATTGGGCTATGTTAACTGGAATAATGCTCGTGTTGTTATCTCATTATGATATGTTCTAAGGAGCAATTAGACTGACACCACACAGATGCACCAAAAACAATTCATAAGCACTATACTAATGATAAAGGAAATACTCGAGATAATGCAGAAGACCGTAGTCAAGGTCAAGGTCGTTAATTGTACGCTTTGAAAAGGAACACCTTTATGGTTTAGTAATGAGATGATTTGTGTATGTGAGTATTGTTATATGAGCACCAAATGAAAATCATAAAAGATATTCTCATTTCTTGGAAAGATGATGCATATGTTGATATTTTAGAAGTAGAGTTAGAATTATGTACAAAACTACAAGTTTAGCTAAATAGAAAGCTATCCATTAGTGTCTGAAAAACTACCGGAGTATGTAATTTTGTATCATTACGAAAGACATTTATAGAAGGTAGACATATTTAGTAGGTAATTTTTTGTGTACGTAATAAAATAACAATATGTAATTTATTACTATAATTTGAGGATGTATGCTCAGTTAGGTTTGAACGTAAGAAACTTACACAGGTTCCTATTTTTCTACCAAGAGCCATGAGTAATATACTACTTTATATTGAATATCACTCTAGAACAAAAACAACCAATGACATGACAAATACTTTTAAGCCTACGAATAATTCTATATTTGGTAAATAGGCGGAAAATCTCCTTGAGAGAACAAGAGTAAAATTATAACACTGATAAAAATAAGTTTTGCAAATGCCAGAAAACTCTATAATTCGGAAAGATAATTATAGACAAATTACTGGTGTTAGTTGTTAGCAAGTCTAATGAATAAGAACGTACACGTATCCAGGATATGGAGTATTTACAGTGTGGGAGTTATCCAAGTGGATGATGTATTGTTAAGTATATGTAATTTAATTGCTTGTGTGTTAGTTTTAAATTCTCTTTTATTTTATTTTTATTTTCATTACATGTTATTATAATAACTTTATTCACTGGATTTTATTTGTTTTGGGAAAATTCAGCTTTCTGTTTTGACCTGATTAACACGCAGTCTATTGCTCAGTTATATTTTTAGCTAACCTAGTTCTTGACCTTGGTTCCGATTTTGTAAACATTGAATGAAAATGAGTGGTCATTACCAAGGTCATGTTCGACCCACGTGTTAGTCTGTTGTAAACAGTTTTATTTTTAAATTTATTTCCAGTGTGGGAATTTGATTCTTAGATAGGGCTATTCTAGCCTACGTGCAAATTGGCAATTTGTTACTGCGCTGTTCAAGTTAAGTGACCAAGTGAGCCATCATGTGATCTAAAATCACGGGTTAAAACAGACATTTTCTAGTGGATTTGATCAGTCGTAAATATATACCTTCGGGCTCAAGGTATTTGTCTTGTTGTTGACATTTGAATTGATGTTCGTATTTAAAATAATTTATTCACCCTGGAAAATACTCTTCTTCAACGAAATTCTTGGACAAAGACATTCACTAAATTATTCGGAATTCAAAAGCCGGAATTATATTCTTGGTGACTCAAGAAGGAATTGTTGACACATCAACACAAACCGGTTATAGAGGACGTCATCGCCTTCCATATTGGAATATCATCGAGATTCGAACTTGGATTCAATTAGAACTTTTAGTGATAGGACTTATATTTTTGAATTCTAGGATAAATATTTGGATTATATTCACAAACCGTAAGTCCTATTTGATATTTTTACCTTGTTATCTAGGGAAATAAATTATTTTGTTAAATTTACAAAGCTTGTTGACTTCACTCTTTTCTTTTGTTACTTTTGTACGAGCCTACACGTAACAAAGGAAAATTGGGGTTCTCGTCCTTGGGATATATGAAGTTTGGCTAAAATATTTCAGAATATTGTTTTCTGAAATTTAAATTCCCCTAGTTTTCAGAATATTTTAAATCCAAAGTACTATTTCATATTTTATTTGAAATTTTTAGCGGAATCAACAGGCATTTATTCACAATCTCATCAAAAGGAGAGACTTTTCTTTCTAGTCCTACTCAGGAGCAGTTGGATAGTTTGAAAAAAGACTCGCTGCTTGAAATTGCCAGAAAATATAATCTTTCTGAGGCAAAATCTTCCTTAAGGAAGCAAGAAATTAAAAACATTCTGATCCATGATTTGGTAGACAAGAATGTTTTCGATAAAAGTGTTTTGGGTTCGATCAGTAAGTTTGCATCAGACTCTGAAATAAAAGTAAAGGAATTGAAATTAAAATACAAAATGGAATTAGCGCTAAGGAAGCTGGAACTTCATAAAGATAAAGAGGAAAAACAAATACAAATACAAATGCAACTGGAAAAGGAAAAAGAAGAAATGTAATTACAGAAAGAACAAATGCATTTACAGAAAGAAGAGAAAAAATTGCAGTTGCGATTTGAGAGAGAGAGAGACAGAGACAGAGACAGAGACAGAGAATGATAAACAATTGCAATTACAATTTGAGAAAGAGGAGAGAGAGACAGGAGAGAGAGAAAGATAAACAAATGCAATTAGAAGAGCGTGAGAGAGAGATGCAAAAAGAGAAGAATGAAAGAGAATTTCAAATTAAAATGAAAGAAATGGAGCTGGCAAGTGAAAAGCACATTTCCACTTCACATAAAAATTCAAGTTTTGATATTACAAGGAATTTTAGGCTAGTACCCCCTTTCAGTGAAAAAGAATTACACAAATATTTTCCTTATTTTGATAAAGTTATTGAAAATTTGAAATGGCCAAGGGAGCATTGGACTCAATTATTGCAGTGTGTACTTTATGGCAAAGCCCGAAATATCTTTGCATCCCTGTCAGTACAGCAATGTTCTGACTATGATTTGGTTAAGGAATGCATCTTAAAGTGTTTGAGTTAATGCCTGAGGCTTATCGTCAAAAATTCAGGAACTATAAAAAAAAGAAGCTGGACAAACTTACGTCGAATTTGCAAAAGAAAAAGAGCAGTTATTTAAGAGATGGTGCTTACCCAAGAAAGTTGAAATATGATTATGAAAGTCTCAAACAACTTGTATTACTTGAAGAGTTCAAGAACTGTGTCCCTAGTGACATTAAGACTTATCTTGAAGAGCATAAGATTGAAACCTTGGAAAATGCTGCTCTTGCCGCTGATGAGTATTTCTTAACTCATAACGTTCCTGTTGTAAGTAAGTCTTTCACTCAGCAGTCTACTGGTAAAAAGGTTTTTCAGCCTAATATGACTCCTCCTAAAACTCAGTCTTGCACAACTTCTAAAAATCAAGCTTCTGATAAACTTGATTCAAAATCCTTGTCTCTTCCTACGTGTACCTATTGCAAGAAAAAGGACACGTCATTTCTAATTGCTTCAAATTGAAATATAAGCATCAGAATCAAGACAGACCTATTCCAAATGCTCTTATTTCTAAGAGGTCAAGGTCACGGTCATGTATTGAAAGCAATACATTTGTTGGGTCTCAAAAACCCAAGTCTGATTTTATTATGTAGAATTATGAACCATTCATGTCGAAGGGTTCTATATCACTCTTGGGTGATTTGGCCAATCCTATCCCTATTAAAATTTTAAGGGATACAGGAACTTCTCAGAGTCTTTTATTATCAGCTACTTTGCCTTTTTCTGAGAAGTCTTGTTCTAATGAGAGTGTTCTCATTCAGGGAGTAGAGTGCGGCTTTGTTAATGTTCCTCTCTATTCTGTAAATTTATCATCAGACTTATTTTCAGGACCTGTGACAGTCGGTATAGTGTATACTTTACCAGTTGAGGGCATTAATTTGTTACTAGAAAACGATCTAGCTGGAGACAAGGTTGTGGTTAATCCACTTCTGACTGACAAGCCTTCTTTGGATAAGAAGGTTGATCCTATTGTAAAAGAATACCCTGATTTATAGCCAGCTTGTGCAGTTAATAGAGCTATGTCAAAGAAAGTTCTTGAGAATGATTTTGATAAGGAAAATATTCCTTTAGCTCACACATGTATTGGTCAGGCTTTTAATGAGGTCACTTTCACTCCTTGTTTTGATCAATCAAAAGGTATTGATCACAGTGATCCTCTTTTAACTACTCATTCTCTTTTATCTAATCAGGGTGACAAACGACAATCACTTGTCGTCGTACAGGAAAAATATCCTGTTTGTTTCAGAGGGCCATTAGTGAAACTGAAGCCACTGAAGAACCTGTTATTTCATTAAAAATGGAATTCTTATGAGAAAATGGAGACCTCCCGAGGTACCTGATAGTGATGAATATTCAGTGAACTTTCAGATTGTAGTTCCAAAATCTTACAGACAGGGAATACTTTGTTTGGCCCATGAAACTCCTCTGGCTGGTCATTTAGGGGTTAAGAAGACTGATCACAAGATCTTGACTCACTTTTATTGGCCAAAAATCAAAAGTGATGTTTGTAAATACTGTAGATCTTGTCATATTAGTCAAATGGTAGGAAAACCCAATCAGAAGATACCTAAGGCTTATATGCAACCTATTCCTGCATCTGACGAACCATTTAGCAGAATTATGGTAGATTGTGTTGGTCCCTTACCTAAGACCAAGTCAGGCAACCAATATTTGTTGACCATTATGTGTGCGTCAACAAGATTCCCAGAGGCAATTCCTTTGAGGAATATTAAAAAAAAAAAACTATAGTAAAAGCTTTGATAAAGATTTTTACTCAATTTGGCCTTCCCAAATCTGTCCAATCGCATCAAGGGTCAAATTTTATATCTGGAATTTTCCAGCAAGTTATGTATGAATTAGGCATTCAACAATTCGAATCTTCTGCCTATCACCCTGAGAGCCAAGGGGCTTTAGAAAGATTTCATCAGACTTTGAAAAATATGATTCGATCATATTGCTTTGATACGGGTAAAGATTGGGATGAAGGCATTCATTTACTTTTGTTTGCTGTTAGGAAGTCAGTTCAAGAATTTTTAGGATTCAGTCCCTTTGAACTAGTTTTCGGACACACTGTGCGTGGACCATTGCAGTTGTTGAAAGAGAAACTTCTTTCTAATGAAGATACTGAACTTAATCTTCTTGATTATGTATCTAATTTTAAGTATAAGTTGTCCAAGGCTTGTGAGGTTGCAAAAGCGAATCTGCACTCTACTCAGTCAACAATGAAATTAAGGTATGATGAAAACTCCAAGGAAAGGAGTTTTCAGCCTGGTCATAGAGTTGTAACTCTCTTGCCCATTCCACAAAATCCTCTTCAGGCCAAGTATTATGCTCCGTACACGGTTAAAAAGAAAGTAAATGATTTAAATTACATCATAAATACTCCTGGGAGGCGAAAACAAAAACAACTTTGCCACATAAACATGTTAAAGGAGTATTTTGAAAGAGATAGCCAAGTAAATCTTCCAAATAATATAGTGGTACCTGTACCACCAACTGAGGATTTAAGTGAAGGAATTCAAATGGACACTATTGATTTTGGAGCGACAAATCCTCGCAGTTCGGAAATTATGAAAAATCTGGACCAGAAACTTTTACATTTGCAACAACAAGAAAAAAATGAACTTAAACAGTTATTATTTCAATATGAGCACTTATTTCTAGATATTCCCACGAGGACAAACAAAAGTTTTCATGACGTTGAAATTGCGAATTCTAAACCTGTGAAACAACGCCCATACAGGATGAACCCTCTCAAACAGGAATACATGAAAAAGGAAATTCGGTATTTGCTGTAGAACGATTTCATAGAGCCCAATAAAAGTGACTGGAGTTCACCATGCATACTTGTTCCGAAACCAGATAAAAACTTTCCTTATGTGCACTGATTATAGGAAGGTGAACAGTGTGACAAAAACAGATTCATTTCCATTACCAAGAATCGATGACTGTATTGATAAAATTGGAAATGCCAAGTACGTCACCAAATTTGACCTCTGAAAGAATTTTGGCAAATTCCACTAATGGAATGGGCAAAGGAAATTTCGGCATTTGTGACTCCAGATGGACTCTATCAATATAAAGTAATGCCGTTCGGGATGAAGGGTTCCCCAAGTACTTTTCAACGTTTGATGAATATGATTACCTCTCGTCTAGATAATTGTGATGCTTACATTGATGATGTCATCATCTACAACGGCACCTGGAAAGACAATCTAGCAACAATTCGCAAATTCTTCGACAGACTCACTGATGCAAGTTTGACAATCAATTTATCTATAAGTGAGTTCTGCCATGCTTGTGTAACATTTCTAGGACATATTGTGGGACATGGTCAAGTTAAACCTATGCATGCTAAGGCTAAGGCTATCTCTGATTTCCCTGTGCCTGTGAGTAAAAATCAGCTGATGCGATTTTTAGGTGTGGCAGGATACTATCAGAAATTTTGTTCCAATATTTTTAATATTGCTGAACCCCTGACAAACTTGTTGAGCAAGAAAAACAAATTTCTTTGGACTGATAAATGTCAGGAGGCTTTTGATAGGGTAAAAGCCATACTCAAAAGTGCACTGGTTCTTACAGCTCCAAATTTCAGTCAATCTTTTAAACTATCTGTTGATGCGAATGATGTTGGGGTTGGAGCAATATTGATTCAAGAAGATAAAAATGGTGTTGGTCATCTAGTGTGCTCTTTCTCTAAGAAATTAAGAAAGAAATTAAATAAGCACCAAAACAATTACTCAACAATCGAGAAGGAATGTTTGGCTTTAATATTGGCATTACAGCATTTTGAAGTTTACATTAGTTCAGCTCCTTCTCCGGTTGTTGTGTTTAGTGATCACAACCCCCTTACTTTCATCGACAAGATGAAAAATAAATATCAAAGATTATTTTGGTGGAGTTGCTTTTTCAAGAATATAATCTTGACGTCAGGCACATCAAGGGAAAAGATAATTTAATTGCAGATGCACTTCCTCGTGTATAGAAATATTATTTGATGTACACTTTATATAATTCATAAAAGTTCTTCTTATTTAATTTTGTTTTACCTCATGTATAATTTACATATGGTAAAAAGAAAGCTTTATTACATAAATCTTTCTTTTTCTTTATGGGGAAGTGTTACGTATATGTAATTTCATTGCTTGTGTGTTTGTTTTAAATTCTCTTTTATTTTATTTTTATTTTCATTACATGTTATTGTAATAACTTTATTCACTGGATTTGATCTTGATCTTTTTTGGACAATTCAGTTTTCTGTTTTGACCTGATAAACACGCAGTCTATTGCTCAGTTATATTTTTAGCTAACCTAGTTCTTGACCTTAATTCCGATTTTGTAAACATTGAATGAAAATGAGTGGTCATTACCAAGGTCATGTTCGACCCACGTGTTAGTCTGTTGTAAACAGTTTTATTTTTAAATTTATTTCCAGTGTGGGAATTTGATTCTTAGATAGGGCTATTCTAGCCTACGTGCAAATTGGCAATTTGTTACTGCGCTGTTCAAGTTAAGTGACCAAGTGAGCCATCATGTGATCTAAAATCACGGGTTAAAACAGACATTTTCTAGTGGATTTGATCAGTCGTAAATATATACCTTCGGGCTCAAGGTATTTGTCTTGTTGTTGACATTTGAATTGATGTTCGTATTTAAAATAATTTATTCACCCTGGAAAAATACTCTTCTTCAACGAAATTCTTGGACAAAGACATTCACTAAATTATTCGGAATTCAAAAGCCGGAATTATATTCTTGGTGACTCAAGAAGGAATTGTTGACACATCAACACAAACTGGTTATAGAGGACGTCATCGCCTTCCATACTGGAATATCATCGAGATTCGAACTTGGATTCAATTAGAACTTTTAGTGATAGGACTTATATTTTTGAATTCTAGGATTAATTTTGAGATTATATTCACAAACCGTAAGTCCTATTTGATATTTTTACCTTGTTTTCTAGGGAAATAAATTATTTTGTTAAATTTACAAAGCTTGTTGACTTCACTCTTTTCTTTTGTTACTTTTGTACGAGCCTACACGTAACAGTATCAATTCTACTACAGCAATTCTATTACGAGCATTCTACTACGTATAGAGATTCATATTGTGCCAATGTTGAGACAGATAAAGGATGTATCCGGTTTTAAGACACATGTAATAAAAACAAAGATAATATACCCGACATTTTTCACTTGAATAAAAAATTCCCTGTCACTTCAAGGATGAATTATGTAGTGCGTAAAAACTGCATGCTCTTAAGAATAAGCACTAATCCTTCAAGACGGACAAAAAGAAACTTAAGAAATTGTAAAACAATTTTTAAAAATGCGTCATTAAAAAGATTCTTAAATGTTACAAAAGGTATCTTTTGTCCAAACTGTAAATTAATTAAGACTGGATTAAAACATAAATGAATCGATACCACATAATAGTATACGTCTACACAGACATTGACAACAGCGTTAAAAGCCACTGTTATGCAAAAAAAGGCGGTATAATTCACATTTGAACAAGTACCTGAAAAATTAGAGATATAGGTAACGGAAGAAATTTGAACTGGCATGAAAAAATTAAAAGCCTATTTTAAACATGCAGTTTTTTAACAATAAATTCGTAAATAAGTCAAAGCTTGCAATAAGATTTTTCTGTTATACAACTGAAAATCATGAATGGCTTGTTCAATAATTATTTACACGAAAGAAGATGTGATGATGAATAAAATGATGCTACATTAGCTGCATGAGTGGTAGATGCTTTAAAACGTCATTACAATGAGACAGAGAACCGAATTTTGATGTAAAAACAAGTTATTGAAAAAAATTATGATCGTGAAAAGTATTCTACCTTAGAACATACAATTTTAAAGTCAGAACTAGTTGAGAATATCATGAATTTAGCAAGTATTTACAAAATTAGCCGATAAAATATAAAGTAGTTTATGATCTAGTCTCCTCTCGGACAAAGTCTAAAATTTGAATTCAAAGTGAAGGTTTCATCAATTACAGCTTTAGGCATGACTATATCAACCAGTATTCTGTTATAAATCCGGTAAAGGTTTCAGAAGAAGAGGTTGGAGATACGAGTGATAATGGTTATGGCGGTGGAAATGGTAAAGTCAAACAAGAACTGAAAATCTTTTGTTTAGGATATCCGACAACAACCTGTTATTTCTTTCTTACCTGATTATATAATTGTACTTGTTTTAGCATGATTTCGTCTGGTGTGTACAACTTTAATTAGAGGTGAGGACAATTTAAAAAGCGATAACAAAATTTCCAGTCTATTTCCAAAAGTAACAGCCTGTTCCTGCAATAACGCATATCAATATAAATGAGTGTTTGGTTGTTTCATGATCTTCGTGGGATTTTTAAATATTGTGATTACGAGACTGTCACCATTTTTGTCCTTCTTTTCTGCATAGTTCTTACTCATACCATCATTTTCTATTCCAAAGAATTGTCACAGAACAATAATGATGTGTCTGATGATTTAGTGTACATAAAAGGGATATACCAACATGTTATTTTTTGTCACTACTCTTTATTCACTAGTTTCTTTCTGAATTAGCTCAATATTTCTTTTGCAACAATTGTTTTCCAATTATGCATTTTTGCGTATTTCTTTTTAAAGAAATATCTCCCATTACGTCGCATGTAACCTCGGAAATACGATAAAATAGCGGATGTTCGAGTTAGGGAAAATATAAGCAGACAACAGCACAAGTCACTGAGCCAGACATGGTGGTTTCATTTAAATGAATCTCCACCTGAAGGTTTTGTTGTCTTTGAGATTTTTGGCGATCGCTAGTACCAGCCTAGTCGGTATATGTACCTTCCTCATCTACTACGTTTATCATTTCTATAAAATGCAACTTTTACTTCCATTGACATTTTCATGAAATTATGGTCTCTTTTTGGTATGCGTACATATTAAGAAGTGCTAAATGTCTACACTTTTTTCTTCAAAATCTAAACTCTAATCATGTGTAACTTACAGTTTAAATTCTTTTTCTTTAATGTTGCATTTCTACACTCGGTTCCTATTTCGTTCTTGCTGAAGTTCCAATAACTCCAAAACAGTCAAAGCCCAGGAGATTATTCGATACAAGGTTAGATTAAATCTCGCGAAAGTAATTGCTTTTTCATTCCACGAATAGGAGGGAAATTAATCTATAGACTCATGCATTTTTTCTCTTACCTTTGTTTCACCTGAGTGTCTATTCCCTTGAAAGAAAATTGTATGGACAGTCACACAATCTGTTGTCAGATCTTGAGGACCAAGCCACGTTCAAAATGTCTGTGATAAGGATCAGTCATTTATTTTTATAGTTCGATATTATTGAAGAAAGGACCTCCCAGTACCTTTCTTTGCGTATTTAGCGTTAATTTATTGTAGCCTCAAGTCGCATGTCTCAACGGCCTGTTAACACTCATGCTAGGAAATTTTACGACAATTTAGGATCAGAAGATTGTCATATGCGTTTAATCAATCTATGATCAAAAGAGAAAACATCAACAATGACTCTTTAATGACGCCAAATAATGAGTCTATTATACAAACATCATCCATGACTCTTTTTGTGATGTCAGATAATCAGTCTATTATCCAAAGAACAGACATCAGATATGACTCTTTTAGTGACGTCAGATAATGAGTCTATTATCTAAAGAACACACATCAACCATGACTCTTTTAGTGACGTCACTGTGTGTGTGTGTATGTATGTGTGTGTGTGTTGGATTTTTAACGTAGCTTTAACAATTTTTCAGTCATATCGCTACCGATGTCTACAGTTTGATAGTTTATAGTGATATCTTCGTCGCATACGTTTAGAATCATATTCACCCAGTCACATTATCCTGACACCAGGCCGACCAGTCCTAACACTAACCTCTTAATGCTGAGCGCCAAGTGAGGCAGCTGCTAGTACCATTTTTATAAGTCGTTGATATGACTTGGTAAGGGTTTGAACCCGCATCCGAGGCGGACGCTCTAATCACTAGACCAGCGGAGCGGTTTTAGTGACTTCATATAATCAGTATATGATCCAAAGAACAAATATCAACTACAACTCTTTTAGTGACGTCAGATAATCAGTCTATCATCTGCAGAATACACATCAACCGTGACTCTTAGTAACGTCAGATAACAAGTCTATTATCCAAAGAACAAACAACAACCATGACTCTTATAGGGATGTCAGATAATGAGTCTATGATCCAAAGAACGAACATCAACCATGACTTATGGTGACGTCAGATAATCAGTCTGCGATCCAAAGTACAAAGATTAAGCATGACCCTTATAGCGACGTGAGATAATGAGTCTATGATTCAACGAACATACATCAAGCATGGCTCTTATAGCGACGTCAGATAATGAGTCTATGATTCAAAGAACATACATCAAGCATGGCTTTTATAGCGACGTCAAATAATGAGTCTATGATTCAAAGAACATACATCAAGCATGGTTCTTATAGTGAGGTAAGATATCAACCAGATAGAAAACGAATATGCAAAGGATAACTGTTTTTAAACGAAACAATTATATTCAGTTCGTTTACATTGGCATTTGCATTCATAGGCGTGATATTCAAAATTGAGCACAATCTTGGTCAGTCATGAGTGATCAGCTGGTGTTAATATAGATGCTAATTCTTTGTAATACTTCTTGTACACAACTCTTACCTAACACAGCGTGCAAATTATTGCTTACTTTGCTATTTTAGCTATAAAAGTACTAACTACATTCTTTAATAATGATGTTCACACTTTTAACAACACGGTTTTCCATGCCTTAACCGTAATAAGTTTAACATGATTCAAGAAATAATCTGACACTCGCAAGATAGAGCTCGTACTCATGAATGGGATTTGAAATGAAGACGCAAATTTACGGTAAATCTGACGGAACAAAAAGGGATATACTTATAGTTATTTTTAAATAAGGGAATTCAAAATTGTTTATTTACATTAATTTATTGGCTGTGTTAAACTTTATTTGATAAAATAGCTTATGTTAAATGTTAGTGGTCTGTGGCACAATATGGTTTCTAAACAAATCTTTCTAAACCATCCTAAGTACTCAGAAATTTAAATTACTGAAAATCAAATGGATGAAAACGGGTCAATTTATCAGTAATACATTCTAGTAAGAACAGCTTTTACGTGTTATGCCTAAAAAAAAAACATCTTTAATGTGTTTATGATTAGTAGAAAATATCCTTAACGTATTTATGATTAGCAACAACATTATTAACGCGTTTTGGCCTGGAAAGAACATTTGTAAATTGTTTATGCTTAACAAGTGCGTCCGCAACGTGTTTTGCCTGACAAGATCCTTAATTTGTTTTTGCCTTAAACGACAATTTTTAACGTGTTTATGCTTGGCAAGAAAATGGATAACGCGCTTATGTCTTGCAAGAACGTCTTTAACCTGTTTATCCCTTAACTCTGTGAGAAACATAAGTCTTCGTCGGTAGACAAATGTTCGTAGCGATATATTTGAATTTAGTTCAGAGAACAGTCGTCAATCTTATAACAGGTGGCGATCAAATAGATTAATCCTGTTGAACATCTTTCAAAATGTCATATGCAACTATTAACTTAGATTTACTGCTTTGGAGAAATGGCGATACAAATGAAAAATATAAATTTTACATCATGTATGCAAATATATAATCGCTACTGGACGATTTCAATCACTTACTCAAATCGTGATTACTGTCGTTATGCCTCTCTCTCTCTCTCTCTCTCTCTCTCTCTCTCTAATCATTTTTCATTATTATATTGTCATGTCGAATAAGATGCAATACTTGTATCATGTAGAGAGAGGGCTAATTGAAGTTGTAGAACTTGTGCCCAATCCCATTGTATCCTACTGTGACAATAAAATACGTTTAAACACATTTAAACAAACATTTTTGTGCCAAATAATCATTCTTAAACTTGAATGAAGTAAGGGGAAAAAAATCAACTAATTTTATTATCTTGTTATCACTTCAAGAATATAAGCCTTTTGGAAAAGAAACATAAAACGTTATTTGAAAATGGAAACAACAGGAAAGACATGCCAGTCAGGCATGAAGATCAAATATGCTATAGAAAATTGGCAATGTAACTAAATATTATTCCTGTGATTGGTAAAGTTCAGATTGTATTTCTAAAATTGTAGATGGCTTAAATATTTTATGAAGATAATAAATGTGTTTATTTTTTTAAAACAAAAATGTTCTTTATTTACTGCTTGCAAGAGAGAGATTTTATTTCATCTGGAAAAAATATCATTAGGTCCCACAAATTTTGTAATTCCTTTCTCAACTATGGAAACAATTAGGCAAGAGATTCTTTCCAATAATAATTGTGAAATGACGTTTTCAGAGGATAAATTATATTAATGGAATCAGTTTGCATTTATATCTGCTAAGAAGCAAATAACTGTAATTTAATTAATATAAACGGTCTGAATGGTATGATTCTACTACCTCTATCGTTAGTGGGAAGTTATGTATTGAAGCATGTGTAAATCCCCAAATAAGGCGCTTAATGTTTTCTGTCAAAATTGTGCTCGTAAGTCAAGCGTAATCAAACTCTGCGCTATATAATTTAATGTTCGTTAGGAAGTCTAATTATGAATTACCATATCTTCTCGTACTAAATCTCAAATGATTTTTTTTTTAAAAAAAATGTATTCAAGGACTACCATCATGAGCTCTTCGATCATTGTGTTTTGACTGGCAGAACATAAAGCCTTGTTTGCACCTTACCCCATTGATCGTATGCATTTCTTACCGGTATTATTCAATCATGGAACAAAATGTTATTTAACCTTTTATCAAATTAAGATTTTTAATGGGTAAGTATATAAACTTATATGTTTATCCCTCTCGCTTTTTCAATTCTGATATAATGTACCTCAGTTTTCCTAAATCATTTAAATTATTCATCCACTTTCCATTTTCCAAGAAGCAACATTAATGTCAATTTTTGTCTTCTGCGTTTGTTCCAAGTATCTCTGGTTATCATTATATTAGTCTAGAAATCAATAAAGCATTTGGGGTTATGATTGTAACTTTCATTTTTTTTAAATCGATGTGCATGTTTTTGACATTATGATCTTATAATATAATTAATGAATATTAAATAGCAATCTTTTCGTCATTTCTATTTTAACTTTTCCACTTCCCAAATGATTAAATCGAAACTTCTGAATAAAATTTTATTTATTTCAATCCATCCGAAGCATGCAGATTTCAGAATTACCGGCATATGATTGGTCAAAACAGACTATATCTTTAATAAAATTACTATTCCAACTACTGAAGTTTGCTCGACCCTAGGTCATATTCAACGTATTTCACAAGGTCATACATTTCCAAAACTCTTTGCATGGACAAATGTATCATTGGCTGTAGGAAATAACCCACGATTTCTGTCCATCTGATGGCTACAAGAATGTCTGTCGTAATATTTCCGTCGTCAGTCATAGGGACATCCAATAATGAGCCAAAAATAATATCAGGTGATTCTGACGATTGCCACTGAATTGTGTGCACTAGGTTACCATTGTGTTGAATTTGAATGTAAATGTAGTATTGTTATTGTTGCCAACAATGTAATTACGCTTAAAGAGTTACCTAATGTTGTGTTGTAGCTAAATGAACTACCATAACGCGCATGATTTTACTCACTCGTTTGCCCAACATAATATTGCACGTGTAAGTTATCAGCATTATGAACTCACTTCACTGCCTATTTACCATCGGTTGTAGGTGCTATTTACGAGTATATACCGATTAAAATTTCCATTGCAAGTGCATTGTGTGATGTTTTGTTATGGTGCGTCACGAGAGCTTACACCTTACAGCTGTAGAGCTGAATTCCGAGGCGCGTGGTCCAGAAATGATGGTTGTGTAATCAGATGTGAGAGTTGGCTTCCTAAAGCCATATTCCATTCAGTCCAGCGTGTTGTGGTCTGATGGGTTAACGGTTTCATGACTGAGACTCCGTCGGGGTTCAACAGCGGACGGGATGGAATGATATATTTGGTTTCATTCCTTGTTTATCTGCCCTATTAAAGAGCAGCAGAGTATTTTTTATGTATTTTATGTGAACAACATAATTTCATAAGCTGGTGTCTGTTATTTTAACAGCGTATTTTTTTAAAAAATATTTAATCTGCTGTATAAATCGAAAACTGTCATATATGTCCTGTGAACAGAATAGTTTCATATATGTTGTGTGAACATAAAATTTATATATGTTGTGTGAACATAATAAAATTATTATTCTTATGCGTAAAAGATGATTTCATATTGTTGAATAGGCAACGTGCAGCCATTCTGTTGTAAGAGCAGATAAGTTCGGCATTCGCACGTGGGCAACTTTTCAATACTTTATCCTCAATTCTTGTTTTTAATAGATTGACAATATCTTGTCATGAGTGGGCTGTTAGGAACAAATTGTTTTGTCTAGTTTAAATGGTGTAATCTCGCTATGACTCTAAGTCTCAGAAATTGATGGCGTTTATCTGTATCTGTCTTTTTAGTTTTATTTTTCTCGTGTAAATAAAATATGTTACTTCCATTACGGATCTTAGTCTCTTTTATTCATCTAGTCCCCGTTCGATCCTTGTCCTGGTGACCAACGATTCACGATAAAGTAACACAATCATTACGCAGTTACATCTCCAATCTAAATTCTCTGAACCAAGAAATTCAAGTACCTTGGAAACTGTGATGATCAGAAGGACATAAGGTAATACTTTCTAATAATGGAGCTCAGTTGGTAGAGCGTCATATTCGTCGTCCAAGGGTCGCGGGTTCGATACTAGCCAAGGCTGATCTGACTATTTACGCAAAATTAGTTAGTTTTCATACTACCTTTCTCCACTAAAACAGTTACAAGTAACTCTGATTGATGGTAAGAAACACTTGGTCCATAGTCAAAACAATCTGCAAAGATTGTTCATAAATATCGATGAACATATTAATGAAGCTGACAATTTGCGAAAAGGATGTTTGTGTGTCAGGCACAAAGTCAGACAAAATATTTAATCACATGGAAGACGTTAAAATAATGACCAAACACTGCATGTCACTTGTTAATTGTATTGCGATGTGTTAGATCATTGATATTTTTTGCCATGAAAATATCACCAAAAATAGATTGATTACAATCAGACCGGTAACCGTCTTACAGCAGAACTTATCTAATTCAGAGACATAAAACTCCACGAAACAAGTTTTTGCAAAACACGAGTACATTCGTTTATAGATTTCAAGATTTCTCTCTACTTTTGCTAAACACACTCTCGTGTGCTCGCAAACGCGTATATGTTCAATACGTTGTTTCTAAAACAATGATATATATAGTTATGTCACATAGTGCTAATTTTTACATTGACTAAAATATTTTTTTCTTTGGAAGGACAACTGCTGTTATTATAGTTTTCACGAGGGACAATGAGAAATGTTTCCATGAAAATTGTTAAATGTCTTCTTATATCTACTAATACAGAAAATAGATTTTATGTTTATCACGTAGTTTTGAAGGCTCAAACCGTTGCCTACCATGAACATGTTTCGATTCGGTGCAGCAAATTAACAGCTGTATTTCTACGATGATAAAACAAATGTTCTGAAACGTTACAAAATTTCGGACACTGACGTTTCACAAATTTATATCATATAATGCTTCAGTTTGTGTATTTTGTAAAGTAATGGCTGCTTTCATACGAAAAATGAAGTGATCGTTATTTTCATTAACACATTTCTAGATTTGGAATTTAAGAAATAAAAATATAAATGTGAGATTCTGTCTTTGTAAAATTTTAAGATTTCTACATTTATAGCTAAATGTGCACAGGTATTGGACATCTGAATTATGAACAGGACCCACCCACCCACCTCTCGAAAACATATACCACTCGTCTACCAGTCTAAAAACAAGAAGAAATATTCGCAACAAAGTTTATTTACATATTTTTACTCTTGCTGTTGAAGATTATTCTCTAATGAGTCCTTTATTTAAGTACAACCACATCGGAAACATAATACATGTCTGAAGTCGTCGCAGGAGTTGGATACATTAACCACTTAAAATGCAATATAAATTCTATCTTATCTCAAGGATGTTTGCTCAAGGCAATAATATCAGTTTATTTATCAAACTGAACATCTTCCCTAACCCTCAAAGGAGTGCTGTGTTATTGACAAAACAGCTGGAACGTTTAGTCGTATTGATGGCTGGATTATACCATTCACCGATACTCGGCTCCATAAAAATAAACTATCCCAGCATTATTGCACGCTGACTTTCGACTTCACATACCAAATTAAAGACTGATTAAATAGCACAGTTTGAGTATGTCCAATTATGCTAGGGTGCACTGATCTTACTTTGCAATTAGTCTTGCAAAAGCAGAACACACTGCACACACGTGCAAATTGTACGGTAATTGAATCTTTTTGAGTGGGACTATCTCGACATGGTGTAGCTCATGTGAGCAGCTTTGCATACTAATATGTATTTTACAAGTCTCATACAGGAAACATTATAAATATAATTTACTACCCATTATTGTTGGAAAGCGTCTTAAAAGTTTCTGGAGCAAACAGCTGTCAGTCTCAATATAGAACCACGATCTAAAATGTCCATCAAATAAAATACATGTATTACTCGTAACCATCGCAATGTCAGAAGTCTTGCAGAAAATCCGTACTGCATTGTAATTCAGTTTGCATTTTACCGATGAAGCAATTCAAGTCTCTTACACTTTCAGTTATGTTGTATCTACATTATGATGTGCGTACTAAAATTTATCTCATCTACTGAATCGAATATGTAAGTTGTTATGCACACTAATAGTGTCCATTAATAAAAAGTTGGCGATATTTCTATCTTGAAAACATATTTTTTATCATCAAAACATGTGTTATCATACAAGCATTCATTTTATCATTATTAACCTCGCAGTCAAACTGTCTCATTAAAATGAACAGATACGTAAACGCAATCACTATTAGGTTCGAATGAAAATAATTACTGTACAATTTTATGTATCTTTACTGAATGGTATTTCCACTATGAACCTAGTAAATATTTAGACTATTGATACGTTGTCACATCTAAGGTACATGAATAAATGATACGCATTGAAATTGTATCTATAAAGAAGTTCATAACATAATACAAGCTACACTCAAAAACAATACCAGCTACACTCAGATAAATGATGAGTACTTACAGTTAATCCATGTGACTTGTACAACAGATTAACTTAATGACGCATGGAAACACACTCCAATCCCTACACGAGTTGAAGTGATTAGTCGGCTAGAAAACTCTTTCATAATAAGAGAAACCGTGTAATATTTGTGATTTAGATTTTAATTATGAAACCATATTCTTTTTTATAACTAATATGCATCGTCCAAAAAAATAAAAATAATTCAAAGAAATAATAAGCGTTGACATATATCAACATGCACACTCTAGTGAATACAAACAACTAGCACTCCCATGAATTATGCACACCAATAGTGTCCATTAATATAAAATTCATATATATTTTTTATATAACAAAAATGGAAACGGATTTCATTAATAAATAGGCATGTAAAATTCATTTTCGTTTTACACTGTTACATGTATGTTCTAGGTATCATTCGCCTTCTCTTCTGTGGAATCGAAATTTTCGTGATCAGAAGAAGAAAAGATACTTTACCTTGTGATGCTTGTGATGTAATTTCTTGGTATTGTTTTCCTTCCAGCAATGTAATAATTTTCATGTGCCAAAAATATATTGCTAATGGCAGTGCAAGGTATGATGAACTCTCTCGTTATTACGTA
>JAECUM010032060.1:0-23246 GCA_016617855.1 Megalonaias nervosa
GGATACTGTAAGTTCCTCTTAAATTTGCATTTATTACTTAGACAAATTATTTATTGGTTTTGATTTTCTCAGTTACTTAGTTTCAGAAAATATGGTCGTACCAATATAAGACTGAATTAACACATATTTCATTCCTTCTTTAAGTTCTTTCCTTGTAATTGGCTACTGTTGTGTTCAGATATAATTAGAGAATACTTATTTATGTATGGTATTAATTCTAATTACAATGTTCTGATTGACATTGATTGATTGATTGATTGATTGATTTTTAACCGCGCGTTAGTACTGTTAGGCTATTTATCTCCATACAAAGGTTATATGTAGGATCATTTAAAAGAGATAAAAGGTTTCTCATCGACCAGCGATATAAATGTCAAACAGTTCACAGGAAAACGATAACATGGTATGGGTAGTATATATAGCTTACCGATCAACTTGGAATGTAAATGGTGTGTGTCAATGAAGCTTTAGATGAAAAGGTATTGAGTATGAAGGACGGTATATACATTATATAAATATTGAAGGTGATAGCATAAAAGTTATATCTTAAAATAAATGTTTACTTCTTTCAGAAAAATCTCAATACAAGAGACGTTTATTGTATCAAAAAGCTCTGTCATGTCATCCACATTGTAGCCGTGATCACGCATAGGTTAGAGGTCGAAACACTGTCATAAAGTGCTAGCAGTGAATGGTTCATTGCAAGAAACACTGGTGAGTCTTCGCCTTTTAGTACATGGGAGTGGGTTATAAAAGCATGACCAGTTCTAATTCTTGCAAGGACTACCTCCTCCCTACGGATGGTTCTTTAGGAAGCAGTCCATTTTCCTAGGGTTGGCTTGATTGAATGAAGTTTGTTGTTCGCTGCATCATGGAATAATAACTGCCATTTCTGACGTAAAGACTCTTTGATACTAGGTTTAAAATCAGTATACGGTATTCTAAAATCAGATGGTTCTAGAGACAATGTTATTTTAGCAGAGCGATCTTCTTTTCATTACCTTTAATACCAATATGGCTGGGTAACTAACAGTATACTATATTGTGGGAGGTACTCAGCTCAGTATTTTTAATGAGAATTTTGGTTAATAATGTTTTTTTCCAGTTTTCTAATGTGTAGTGACTGAAGCTCTGATAGTGAGTCGGAAAAGACGATGCTGTTTAAAATACGTTTGCTTTCGATATATTGCAGAGCGAGGACTATTGCTCGGATTTATGCTGGAAAAAATCGATGTACCATTTGATTAGAGAACTTGTGTGTTTTCCACGAACGAAGGCTTTAGCAGCATTTTCCTCATCCTTTGATCCATCTGTATAAATATTTGCATAGTATTAAATTCGGTGATGAGTTCCTGACAAGAGTTATAGAAGACAGAACGGGTTTGTCTCAGATTTTTTTTTTCCATCGCATAGCGTAAAAGGTACTTTTGGTTGCTTAAGAGATTCTAGATTATATTATTACGACACATCAGTACTAGAGGTACATCAGCTCATTCAAGACAACACTTACGGCATCACGTTAACTATAAAAATCCATTAGGAACTCTATATAGTTTTGGACTTTTGAAGAACTTTTTCGGATTATTCTGGATTATTCGGTAGCTTCTAGTGGGTCAGTGGTTCTTCCCGGGGTTTCCCCAGGTTCTTTCTCCACCACTGACATGTATAGCCTATCTTGTGCTGCAAAATGGCCTTAAACTCTACAATAACAACGACTTCCTTGTCTATTTAAGTGATATAGTTTTTTGTTTC
This sequence comes from Megalonaias nervosa, assembly GCA_016617855.1. Classification (NCBI taxonomy): domain Eukaryota; kingdom Metazoa; phylum Mollusca; class Bivalvia; order Unionida; family Unionidae; genus Megalonaias; species Megalonaias nervosa. The sequence goes on from JAECUM010032060.1 coordinate 1,753, forward strand.
AAAATGAAGATCTGTTAATAAAACAGATTCTCTGAAAACCGGAGAAAACAGAAGGAGCAGTTGTAGCCTTAACTGTAGTAGTGACTTTTAAACGTTGATCTTTCATAGCGTATGCCAGAAATGTGATACTAATTTTATAAGGATTGGACAGTTTCCTTAAAATGCCTTCCTTCTTTGGGTGAAACGTATGCTACTCTGAATACAAAATCCATAAAATTCTCCACTAAATATCATACTAAATTTGTATTTACACCTCTCGAATAGAAATGCAAGATCAATGTCTGTATTACTTTGCTTCAAGTTGACAATATATATTCAACGTATAGCCAACAGTAAGAAAATTTAACCTTCTTACCAAACTGAACATAGGTTGTCTTTATTTATTGTGTTGACTGAAAACAACAATTTGTATCCTTAAGTAATTCGCTCTGGGAAAAAAGCTAAATATAATTCCTTTGATAAAGAATGAACACCAGGAAAACGAGATTACAGTGAAACTTTATATCATACAGATTTTGTTATTTTTTTCTTTTCTTAAAAAATCCAATTTTCGCCGTCAAATATGACGTTGTATTCTCTGAAATATATGCATTAACGTTTGTAAACTTTCCACCTCAAAGACTATGATTACTTTAAGTATACGAATAGCACAACTACCAAGCCGTACCAACAGGCACATGAAAAATGTCGTGGGTAATAACATTTGGTCAATGTTGAGTTAAAATGTCTATTTGTCTCTTTGTGCTCATTATATATCAACATTTCTCTCTCTCTCTCACTCTCTGTTTTCGCTCTCTCTCACTTTCTCTCTCTCTCTATCTCTCTCTCTCTTTATATATATATATATATATATATATATATATATATATATATATATATATATATATATATATATATATATATATATATATATATATATATATATATATGGCTTAACGTCGGAATTCTCATCGGTGTTTATGTTATGAAGCAGGAAAAATTAAATGAGACAAGACATGATTGCGGTGTTCCAACACATTTATAATAGGAACCGCCCTCAAGTATTCACCCATTGGAACATATAACAATAGAGAAACATACTTTGTATTACATCTGCAAACCACTTGCATCATATCCCATATATCAAATTATCTATATGTAACGATATGGGAGGAGCGACATTACATTACTAATGCATTTTTGGACAGACGAATAGATGAACGGGGCGACATAATCATAATTCGTGCAAACTTTTTCTAAAATTGTGTATATAATCAGCTCAGTAGGGCGACATCACTGTTTCCCATTCACCCAAGCTTTTAAAGAGAAAGAAATATGTGAACCAAGGCCCGATTTTATAAACGTGTCATAATGTGCTACAGTATATGAGAGGGCAGCTGCCGGCACTACAGTTGTACGTTATTTTCGTCTTATTTGGTTTCGTTATCATGTCATACGCTTCATACAATAAGCATAAAAATTGACCGAGAGTTCAAATGGTAAAACGAAATATTCGATTGTTGTTAGATCACATCGAGTAAATAAGGTCTTAATTTCGGTTACGTAAAGATACTAAGGTGACTCATATACTTATTTTCATTAATTGTGAGAGCTAATCCCTATTGCTACAGAATGTTACTTAGGCAAAGTAAAGCTAAGATACAAATGATTTACTCGTACGAAAAATCACTGACTTGATTACATACTACCATCGCTTTTACGATGCAACGGTTATATATCGTATATGCGTCTTGATTCGTTATGGCAAGTGTCTATGTAAAAGTAGATATTCCTGTAACAAGCGCTAATTTGTCCAAGCACATTAATTTGATTTATATTGTTCTGACTAAAAGGTTTCCAAGGGCAATTGCCTTCAAATGACAGCGTGCACAAGTGGCTACTACGCCTTACTGATGGTTATATATGCTGGACCATTAATAGTAATTATTAAATTTTACGCACCGTTATTATGCGTGACGAGCTGGTGTTAAATATTATAATGGTCCTTGCAGAAAACTGCTGCTAAGGAGCATCTAGTTTCTGTCTCCCTCCCTCGTTATCGCTCGGTCAGCATGACTATGAGTCATGTATTTCACTTAACTTGAAAGCTTATCTGTACATATTAGACTAATCTAAGTGGTTTATTCAAATGTTGTGAAAGGATTAAACACGTAATAGCCACATAAAAATATCCAGATTGTTTCAAATGCCATATTCTATGGATTCAGTGCTTCATGTTGTGTTGAACTGAGTCCAAAACATATTTCTAAATGAAAGTGGCATGTCTAAAAATGACCGTGCCCTAAACATTGTGCACACATAATGCTCTAATAGTCTGTGCAATCATAATAAATATTAAATAATCTACGAACTTAGGCTAAAGAAGGTATTGTTTCCCATTTTGTATCTTATGTTTGCTTGCTTTCTTCATTTCTCACTTCTCGGTTAACTACGGATATTGTAGAAATAATCTAGCTATGTTAAAGGCAAATCATCTAAACATTATCCTCAAACAATAGCCCAGTGCATCGTGTATTAGATAACATGCAATTTCAAGAACGCGGACCTGACAAAAATTATGTATACATTTTTAAAATTAGTATTTGTCACTTAGGTATATTTTTATCAGTTTTATCAATATGAGAAAAAACAAAATCTACTCATCTATCTTTTTCTTCGTTACTGACCTCTACTTAATTGCATTTTTTGATAACACACACATTTAAATCAAGAGGGTACTAGAATATAAAATTGTAACATAATAGTGTACACACATTCCAAAATCAGTTTCTGTCTTGCTTGGATATTAGGTTCACGGATTAAAAAAAAAAAGAAAAATATATCGCTTAAACAATTTTTATTACTGTGTACAATGGCGGAATTCTGACTTGTATCTATACAGGTCTTTACCAAAAAAAAGAACATTCTCGTTCAGGGCTATGTTGATAATTTTGAAACAATTACATGTGTACATATACAAATGTATATTTTAAATGGTATCACGTTATACAGGAAACCAAGACATAGAATTTGAACATATACATTACCCAAAAGAATATGAATCATTCTAACATTTTAGTCAATCAGTAAAAATAATTACTACCACGGCAACAGGGGAGTGATGCAAATATAGACACATACAATTATGGGTTAGGTCCTTTGAATTTAGCACTGTTACTGAGCAGCATTTTCAAGTACTTCCAGATGCTTAGTTAAGACCATTTTCTACAAGGTTATTTTCTTGATATAGTCTTTGCTGAGAACCCATGCATGCTGGTCTTTTGCAGCAGCACAAACGCCAAAGTATATTATGCTGTCCATTAATTTCATTGGCCATTGGTCTTTGTACGGGCAGCTGGAAAGGAAATGCATAGGTTTAAAGATAAGATCTAAAGATAAGATCTAAATATGAAAGATTGCATGTAAGTCGATTTTGGTTCCCAAATTAGATCTCTACTGAAGCGTTTGTAAGAGAATTTGTTACGAGTATACCACAGTTACTATATGGCCAACTTATATATATATATATATATATATATATATATATATATATATATATATATATATATATATATATATATATATATATATATATATATATATATATATATATATATATATATATATATATTTATAAAATCAAACTAATATTATCTTGTTAATCGATAGGTGCGTACTTGTCAACATCTCAAATATTACCACATTTCTGCATCTACAATATCATGTAACAAGTATCCGCCTACTGGTGAACACTTTTGCGTTCTCTTTTGTAGCAGTCATCTTTTAACTTTGTAAAACTTATGCAACCCTCACACATGTGTTCCCGTCTGTGTCTATCCCTTTTTTATCCAACAGTGAAACGAAGGCAACTGTTTATGATGTCACCCATGATATGTTGGTCGATAAAAGATAACTTGAATGTAGAACAAAAATACCGTTTTGTTTTTGTTCCTTTGTTAAAACTGGCATGCAAATTGCCACTGCCATGTGCACACGACACTGTAATTTTTAAATTCCTTTCTCTGTGTTTGGTATACTATTTAGAAATCTGTGTATAGAATCTTCCTAAAATGTTGTGAAGCAGCCATACTAGTATAACTATGTCATGATTTTCTGATTATATACAAATGGTGAAGATGGAGGCACTCGCATTGCGACAAGAAATGTATAATGCAACGTGGACAGTAAGACGCGTGAATTTTAGTTTTTCGTATGAGATCCACCTTGTTTTACGGTGATATGGTCATACTAAATGGAAACGGAGCTGAAATTTCGACCTGAAGCAAGACTGTGCTCAAAGATAATTTTGTATTATGACGTTGCAAAATACAGTATTTATTATGCAATTTCCAACATCAGCCAGTATTCTAGGGTCGTTGTTCAACATAAACTAGACCTCTGTAAAGGTAATGAATGCGGGAGTGTTTCATTCGAATATTGAATAACACGCTTAGACAAAGAGACACGAAATTTAACATTTTTTACTTTCCATAAAAACGGGGACCGAGAAAAGTCTTTGTTGAATAAAACCTTTATTCATGCCTTTCTTACCTTACAGTGATTCTTGCTTGTTAATATTGCACTATATCTTTATTAATACTTCACATGCTTAATGTCTATTGGTCAATATGCAACTCATTTGTGATTGGTATTCTCCTGATTTCTGACGTAGATTTGCACCGATTTGTCGTGCGAGATATGGACGAAAGAGAAAAGTTATAAGAATGACCGTATCGAGAATACATATTTGTGTCTACAGAGTCTACGTCCTACCTGGGCAGTATTAGGTTTCTGGATTTTGATTGTCACATACATATTTTTGTATCCTTCAGCTAAATGTATGTCAAATACGTGATAGCAGATCTTATTGACCATTATACGTATTGTATACAAATGCACAACGTAAGATGTGTATTGTTGCAGCAGTGTGTTCTTCTTAGCCTCAAAATGTGTGCAACAGCTGATGAGAAAACAGCTGACTCTTTAATGGTTGCTTTCCTTTCTTAAGAGCTGTCCTGGGTAAAACGAAATGGATGCGTTAGGAAAAGAGAGGCGGCTTCTTGTATTTACGCACGTCTTGTCAGGATCTGATTAGGGTATATACTCAGCCTTTCTCGTACCCTGTACTTTAGTTTGGAAAGACAAATGTTGCATTACAACGAAATAAATGGTTGCTTAGGACGTTATCATTTGCCAATGTGTACCTGTACTCGTGTTACAGAGCAATCTGCCAAAGAGTTTCGAGAAACATTGCTTTCTTCAAAATCGGGCTACTGAGATCAGCTACAAAATCGTTACAAAGGGTAATGTATATCAATCAGAACCAATTTTTTTTTAAGTTAAATAGGATTGTGATTCAAACTTCATATTCTTCTTATACTTAATACTACATCAGACCATTGAAATACATTATATTATTGTTTGTTTCTTCTGTGAATAAAACTTTTATCGAACATCAATAATCCATGGTTTTACTAGAATTCAAAGACTCGTAAGCTTCCTGATGAAAGTACAGGAGATATGTTTCATTATTGTATATAAAAAAACGCCTAAGCGTAGACATTATTATGTCTTCAAAGTTAATCCACTGTGTAGTTAAAAGAAATTTAGTTTATTCCAGTATATTTGGTAATAGCGCAGATCGTTTGAAAACCGGAGATGATGATGATGATGATCATGATGGTGATAATAATAATAATAATAATAATAATAATAATAATAATAATAATAATAATAATAATTGTAGTAGAGTAATACCTACTGTATTATCCATTTTCAAACAGCTTTCAAAATTAGTATTATTCTGACTGGAGAAGACGAAAACAGTCTCAAATCAATGTATTGTCTCTTAAGCGATGATTGTTCATGCAGTGGTTGAGACCTATACATGCCAACGATAGGAATGAAAAATATAAAATGTATGACACAGAACACCCAATTGTTCATTAATGGTCAAAACACGTGCTCCTAGTTGGATCCCTGTCTCAGTCATAGACTATATTAAGTATCCATCAACCTTGACTTTGAGAACACAAGCTTTAAGGAAGAGAAGCAGGTGTTGGCCCATGCAGTCTGAATTCATTAAGATGAATATTTTCAATTGCAAGTTCATGCAAGATACATCCATTAGTATATATAGTATGTGGTGGATTACTTTACATTTTCGCTTTGCGTATTGTAAAGATTTTGTATAAAGGTTATTGCCATGGTGGATGCATATTTCATTTAAAACTAGGTAGATGGTATTATTAATGTGAGGTGCCAAATTCTGCATGATACAATCATTTATGTATCATAAAGTATGAAACACATATATTTATTATAGCAAGATTAATATGCTTAAGTATTGTCTGATATTAAGGTTTGTGAATGGAACAATTACAGCTGCCACTATCTGAGTAAATTATCTTTGAGTAAGATTCGTTCGTGATTAAGGAATGTACTGGTATATTTCAACCTAATTCTCTTTTCCTGATATACATGAGCTAAACACAAGGAAGATGCTCTTACCGGCAGTTTAATAAGCAAGTAACATTGAAATACACACATACACATGTGTGGCTCCCAAGATACTAGTTGACTCTAACGCTTAATATGTAAATGACAAATAGTGAAAACATTCTTTTTACGGTTCCTAAGATTTCTGTAGAACGTTTTTGAACGACATTTAGAACCTTGCAACCCTTTAGTGATGCATACTTAAAACGATTGTGCTTTTCTAAGAACGGAAGCATACACATGAATGAGAGGAGTTCTCAGTTTATTTGGCCTTATTGCTCTAATGTTTAGCATACTGATTTGCACGTGTTCAGCTTCCCGTGGTCTGTTTTATAAACATTGTTAGATGGCATATGTCCACCGACTACCATAAATAACTGCGCAACATGTCCTATAAGCATTAAGATATAAAACAGTATGAGATTCTGCACCATCGCTTATCAGCCTCGTTGTATTAGATATAATATGTACCAGATATGAATTTTGTTATGGATCTAGGTTAAAGCCTTCTACCCCCCTGACTTACTTTTCACATCACGTGTGCTAGCTAGCCCGCTAAGTAAAGTTACCAACGGTCGCCCTTGTCAGAGGAAAGCTATGTGGGTAGACATATTTAACCCAGATCATTAACCAAACACATTGCTATTATTATACTAGGTGATTTACAGCTCTAACCAGTGTAGCCCCACATTTGAAATTCTCCTTAGGAGCCTAAGCACAGTCGTCGCTAGGCACAACGCATTTATGTTGGGAGACTGGAAAACATTTACCCGATATTCACTGCCTGTAAACCAGCCACATGGTTTGGTGGTTAATACCCCGGTTCCTATATGTCCTCTGATGTTTCAGTGGTTTCTTATTGCGACCAAAACGATGTGGAACTCATGATAATTATTTTGTTCTGAATAAGCACCTATTTCAGTTTGGTAATTGCATTAATACTGGTTTGTGCTACCGCATAAAGTCAATTTGCTAGCAAAACAGGTTGCTATCGATCCAACTCCGACAGCATATCCAATTAGTGTACACATTGCAGTTGTTGTGGTCCGAATTCCAGCAGCAACAAGGCCACTGTTGTCGCAGCGGTGATGCTGCAAATAGCATCAATCACACACACTCATACACACGCGGGTGCTTGTATTACACGATTGGAGGCCTTGCTTAAGTACAGCATGTACAGGCACTTCAAGCTCTTTTTACTGGTACAATCGTCAGTCACAAAAGGTAGGTACTCGCGGAAAAATATTTAACTTTTTAGCAACATTTTATTATGGGATCTTAGCAGCACGTTCACCTATGTGATTAGACGATTGATTGGTGTCAGAAAAAAAAATACGGCAAGGCGGTTGCTTAGGTTCTTGCGCATTTGTGACCCCACTCTCCAATTGACAACACAATTAGGCATACCACTGTTACTCAGACGAATGGGCTCCACTGCCAGCTTGGAGCATGGAGCATACGTCCGGGCCTGGAAACAATTGTGCTCTTTGTGCCGAGAAACTCTTAGGCGGACAACTACGATAGTGTTAAATAGCAGTCGAGACTGTTTTCTTCTTGATTGAGTTATTGTCAGTCAAACAAATTCAATAAGGAACGCTGCAGTGATGGATTTGCCTATGAAATCCACTTCATCTTCAAGAAATGATTCCACGATTCACATTGGTATATTCAGTTGGTCCAACTGTCCATTCTATTGGCCTCTTAACACTATTATCATTTAGTGCATACGAGCGTCTTGTATTCCCATAATTGTGAAGCAGATATTCGACGATAAGCGGCAACTAATTAATATTAATGTTAGCGACCGCTCCATCACGGCGTCGACTAATTCCTTCAATCTAGTCACCACGTTCAGAATCCATTATTTACTTGTCATGATACATTTAATATTAAATTCTATATATTAAAAGACGGCTATATATGAGTCCAGATAGAGTCCTCCGAGTTGTGTTTGCTAAAGGTGCTGCAAATGAGAAATGCATTGTAAGAAAACTAGGATTTGTGCTTTACTTTTTATATTGTAGAGGTACGTTGGTGATCATTTACCAAATATTGACTTTTTTAAAACCATAACAACTATAACAACCAGCAGCAACTCTAAGTCGACCAGACGATACGTTTACGACTTTAGCTTGTCTATTTGCATCGTTGATTAATATCTGCGAATTATTCCTCATGAAGTTACCACTTATGGTGGTAAATGCACCTTAATATCCATGATGTTGTTATTAACTAAACAAACCTTAGCATCGGCAGAATAAGGGCTATTATCGGCCTGTATAATTTATTACCTAACTTCCATTAATGAATATTACATGACCAATTACAAGATTTTGCCTGCCCTGTACTTATATTCTTGTCTGCTTGATTGCCCTACGCGGATACGATTTACCATCACAGACGCACACAAATTCCATGCAGTATAGTCTACATCTTTGAATAATGACATAGTATACATTATTCATTTCGTTTCGTCCAATATATTTTGGTAAAAGACCCATAAGCCACTTCCCATTGCCATATTTCTAAACAACTGAATTAGTTATATGTTGTTTAGCGGCTTCATTAAATGGCTTTACCAACAGATGATATAATTGTTGTCCAGCTGACAACACGTACTTGTATTACAGGTCCACGTATGACCGTCATTATATTTAAAACTTAGCTTAATGTCTAACGTACAGGTGAATTGTCAAGGTCTTCTCGCGGAGATCTAATGTATTCCTGTAGGAATCCACAAGGGTAACATGCCGATGCGTCAACTGGTGATTGTGGCGTGGAAGATACACGGATGATGCGGATGTAATCGAGAGCAAAATACCTCTGATCTAATTAGGGAAGAACCCAAAGAATATCAAATCCTGAAAAACTACGCACCTGAAACCTCTATTTTCGTAATTGCCACGGACAGCGTCAAGGGTTAAACGTATATGCCTCGTGGTAGTTATTCTAACAATGTCTGGCCCAATATCGTGTCAGCACCTTCCAGGTCCTGGGCAGAAGATTAGCACAACAGAAAGAACTTCATTAAAATATTCTAGCCAACCGATAACTGTTCTCTGATTGAGCGATGTCAACCGAGTTCTGTATAGTTTCTGTCACGATGACAGAGCTCTGCATATACCTGTATCGAACATATTGATTTTAGTCTTTACCTGTTACCAACGAAAACCTCTTTCTGATCTCTTCTTTGATTGAGACCACATTGTACGCGCACTTGGGTAGTCCAATAACGTTCAATGTACCTTTTTTGCAGCACTCCAGCGTAAACACCCCCCCCCAAAAAAAAAGTTATCTGCCAGAGGACCCCCAAACGGTCGGATATTAGGCCAACTGCAATAACAATGCAACAACGCTAGTGAAATCTAGAGTGCGACACCTACACCAGCAACAATTAATGAAGAAAAAAACCACCTTAAATGTTTTTGTTCAATAGGTCGTAATCGTCGAGGTGACACTCGCGTTTGGATAGGTCAACAGCAATCAATAAACTGGCATAAACGCATGTACAATCTCGAGTGCGCGACTTTCACCAGCAGCAACTGGGGTAGAAGTGCCTGAACTCGTTTTAAGTTTTTCTTTCTCTATTGTGTTGTCCCGTTTAACGTCACATTCTTTAACTGTATTAAGGATTCTATTTTAAAAATCAAACAGCTTGACAACGGCTTCTTTAAGTACATTCACTGCTCTGTATAACCACTTGGTCAATAAAACTTTTGACCTTGATATTATTTTCAACACTTTCTGCTCCGATTCGGGGATGTTAAAAGCGACAGAAAGATGTTTTCAAAACTCTGCAGGCGATCTTGTTCATAAGAATGGACTATAATGAATAAGGGTCGTTTCCTGCCCTCTCTCCAAATATCTCCAAATGATGCGCATTAGAAGTATGGTGTGGTGAGATTTCATTTCTGACATAAGTTTTGTGCTCACCTGCTTGTTGCCACAGAACAGTTTGCAACGAAAATGTCAAAGAAGAAATACACATTTTTCGTCTGTTTTGTGTATTTCTGATTGATACTATATGTCCATAACCTATTTACTAAATCTAAAAGGACAGTTATTGTGTTTATTTTGGTAGTATACAATTGCGTGAAACGAGGTTTAAAATTGTTAAGAAAATGCAAGAAATAAGCCCGAGTAACGGATGATGAACAAATACAAGTGAACATGCAATTATGTTAAAATCAGTTGCAAAGAATATGACAATCAGTGATAAGGTCAAAAACTGTGAACTGGAACTTTATTTAGTATTGCTGGCTGGTATGATTGGTTATGAGACGATAGACGTCTATGATCTCTTTCTTCTTGTATCATTAGCTAGGCGAATATATTTTTGTTCGTCCGATTCTTCCAGGAAATAAAATATGTTCTTTTGTAATAGTTTCGTGGCAAAACACACTCTTGCGAGAATACACACACACGCACACTTGCACAAAACCTTTGCTCATACTAATGTATAATGTTATAACTCTGTTCTCATATTTTTTTTTAATGGAACAGTCCAACTATCCATGTATCAGCCTATAGAACACGTTATATGAATCAACCGTGATTTAGCTTCAGATTTAGCATTGAAATGCATTTTTGGATTGGTAGTTTCAAATAAAACCGCCAATCTGGTAAGACTGGAAGAAGGTATCAAAAGTGGTTAAAGGATTTGTATCAGCGTTAATATCGTGAAACTGATCAACAAACCATAATCAGTTGAAGTGGAAATATAAGGCATCATTTGGGATACTACATTTGCAAAACGATGACTGCATATATTGCATACCTAAATGTCAGGCCCTTGTTTAAGCAAAACTCATCATCAAGCTCAAAATCAGAAACCTTGGATGTATTTAGACTGGGAATAAATTTAAATCAGATTAGTATAACATTCAGGACCTTCTAAACTTCGATTCCTCTAATAGCCTGCTATATTTCGATTACGTTGATTTCATCCATGTATAATATCTGAGTTTGTTGGTTTGAGCGTATTCACGAATGTCACGCTTGACAAGTTAGTTAAATGTGCGGACTAGTCTTCTTTGCTTCTTTGTAGTCTATATACTATCAGAAAAGCAAGCCATTTTCATTCAGGCATAATGTGAATGATGTAGTTTTGTGACGCCCAAGATGGAATACTTTCCATACCATAAAGTAATACAACCATTCAAATATCAAATACATATTTCACTTCAGAACCGAAATATTAACGAATATTACTTGAGAGATAAAAACCGCTCATTAATGCTCCGCTTGCAATATTTCATGTGCGAGTATTGTTGGCTTGCAGTAAGATGGTGCACTTGATGTATGATCAGAACTAAGCATATTTTTACCTCCATTCTAATATACATAGTATATTTTTTATACCAAACCCAATATTCATGGCATGGTGTCGACTCTATTAAAACTTCTTAATAGTGTCGACTAAACCTCAGAACTTCTCCAGGACAAACATCTCAGTCTCCATTTTGTACAGTGCGATTACACCTTTGAAGTTAAAACTCTTGCAAAATAACGTGTTTAGTAAAGTGTCACTTTTTTATTACTATTAAGAGAAATATTGAGAAAGTCATTTAATGGATATAAAAGATGTGATTCTATAATTTGATGAACATGAAGATCATTTATGATTATGTCCTGTAACAAGTATCGTATTATGTTTGACCGAAGTAAAACTGGAAAAGCTCATACATCCACAATCGAAGATCTTCCTGGTCTCATATGAGGGATCAGCTATAAGCTTGCGAGACTTATCTTGCTAGCTGTACCCAACAATGTCAATGCGGATTCACTTTCGCAGATTCTCCATTCTTTTCCCCAACACTGCATTGATTACGAGTTTAATCGCTTTTTAAATGCATTCATTGCTCCAGTAAAGCAGATCCATGTTAATGTGGATAGATGGAGCTCTCCAAACGCTCTGGCGAAACCTCGGCACCTCATGGATGCGTTGTATAAGCAAACACAATCGAAGGTATAAATGCATAGTACGTATGTGTGATAGATAATTTTACTTAATTCACAGGCTTGGTACCAGCTTGAAGGATTCTGTAAACTTGAATCCGGAATCATACGTGATTGCACATTGATAAAAAGGACAGCCCTTCTCGATGAACTGACAGCTAGCGGATAATCATTGTTGATACTGTGAAACTCGTGTGAATACTCCAAGTCAACTTCATAGAAGCATACGATATCGCTGACACTGTCGTGCTCGTACACGCATAATCTGCAGGATTGATCCACTGAAGCTCCCCTACGGTCATTGGTTGCACGATCGGTCATCAATCCAAATATTTGTTGTACGTCATTCATAATCTGGCAGTCTCTGACAGCGGATTATGTTATCGCAATGGGGATACAACGTGGATAAAAAAGCCCATTTCAAATATCGACTGTACTTTTTTACAATGATGACTGCTCGCCGAGGAAAATATATTGATGCTTTGGTATAATTTGACCCGCAGAAAGGCTTTATCATGGAAATATGGAGTTGAACTTCAAATTATCTGTCCAGAGTTCATTCTAACCCGGTGTTGGTGAATTGTTACAATTTTTCAAGGATCATTGGAAACGTTCTGTGTATTTCCTCAATAATGATTTCAATGCTTTAGAGACTCAAAATGACACCAGAACCATTATAAATCTATTAGCCTTTGATTTCAAACACATCATAATTGTCACGGTTAAGCGACATAATCACATGCACATGGAGAACAATCTCCAACTTAACCTCGGAGATGGCTGGACTCTGTAATGTTAATGTAATGGCGGGATGTATCTTTGAAAGTAATTTCATAGCGTTTTGACGTGGCTTAAATTCCATCAGGGTTGTAGTAAATCACGACAACGATAATACAAATAAAACTCTGGAAATTGTAACTGTCGTGCTTTTTGACAACCTCAGTGGTAATAGTATTTTTGATAAGCCGGCCACACTTTTGATCATCCTCAATCATCAGTTATATTTCTGCCCGCCTGGACCTTGAATGAATCTTGATATAATATTCCACATTTCGCGACATTCAAAACTATTATACGCAGCTTATCCGAGGCAAGCCCTAACATTCCAGGTTTGTAGGCTATTCTCGCACGTCAAAATTCTCACGCGATTGGTTGAGCCGATTAACAGCCGGCATGTTCTCTCTCTCTCTCTCTCTCTCTCTCTCTCTCTCTCTCTCTCTCTCTCTCTATATATATATATATATATATATATATATATATATATATATATATATATATATAGCTGTGTGTATGTGTGTGTGTGTGTGTAACTTAGTATATTAGTAATTAGGAAATATTGATTTTAAAGTGGTTGTTCAGTTTCATTACAAATACAGTGTTATCTCTTTTGTAGCTACCAAGTAGGCTATTTTGAGTACAAACTCCCAGTAAATCATCCATTGGATAATATAATAGTTTTGTTAGTGCTTAAGCCACGACTAAAATGCAAGCTACTGCACCAGGTTTGCAATGTGTGCATGCAAGAGTTTGTGTTCTAATGTTTTCAAAAATTACATATTGTCTAAGGGTAGGATCTCTATACTTTCCCAGCTATGAAATATTGGTAATTCTCTTGTCACTGGGATATGACTGAAAAACACTTTGGACATATGCCTGAACTAGTATCTATATATCAACGATTCCTAGACATGGTAATAAAGTCGGGATTTTATCAGTGTTACAGCTATCATGTAGTATAACATTTGATGGGGCAAGACCCAATGACACTGTCCAAAAAGGTCACAGAGATTAACGTCATATTGTAGTCGATATTTACGCGTAATTCATTGAAAACTAAAGCGATTGTTAAAGTTATATCATATCATTATTAAAACCCTCGACGGGGGACAAAAATCAATATTCAAAATGAAAACACTGTACATATCGAAAAACCACTAATACCGTATACCACATATCAAAATCTGTATCTGTAATAACATAGTGGGATTAACGCTATAGTACTACTGCATCTAAGAACATATGAAAAGACGGGAAGGACGAAATACTACATACATTGTTTTATAATGGACCTTGTATAATTAGCGTAGTAGGGCACCATCTCATTTCCCCATGCATCCAAGTTATGCGATTAAGGGCATAGTGTGATCCAGTGCCCACATCTTGTATACGTATTTTACAATGTGCCACATTACGTGTGATAGAAACTGGTTGCACTAGAGTTGTACGTTGTTTTCGTTTTCATTGGATGTATTACATTATCAACGACAAACACCAAACTATAAACCATCTAATGTACAAACATTAAGTCGATATAATCCATTGTTTGTTGACACCGAGTAAATAGGTTCTTAACTCAGATTACTAAATTTTAAGAATAGCAGGAAATAAATCACTTTACATTTGAATTCTTCTTAACCGTTTAATAAGTGAAACTACCTAATCATTGTAGTATTGGTGCAACAATTAAACAAAAAATCAAGACTAAAATATTCTATTATTTTAAACATTCCGCTTTATCAAGTACAATAACAAACATGCTGGTAGATGCGGTTTTTATATTTTCCTTTCCATAGTATATATTGATGTAACTAAGAGACACCATGTAGCGTATTCAATGATACCGCCAGAAGTAGCTACAACGGACAATGCATTGGTCTAGCATATGTGATATCATTCTTGACCTGACGGAACGAGACATATTACGGGTATTATGCTAATAATGTTTCTTTCTATATTC
This sequence comes from Megalonaias nervosa, assembly GCA_016617855.1. Taxonomy (NCBI): domain Eukaryota; kingdom Metazoa; phylum Mollusca; class Bivalvia; order Unionida; family Unionidae; genus Megalonaias; species Megalonaias nervosa. The sequence continues at coordinate 16,925 of JAECUM010032060.1, forward strand.
GGAGACTGAACAGCCTTGCAAATTCTCATGGAAGAAAACATTATTCCCGTAAATTTCGAGGACAAAATCTAGGACAACATGGCTCATTGGTATCAGAAACTTGTGTTGGTTACCTAATCTTTATGAAATGCAAGTCGTATAGAGCAACATCATCAAATAGTTTTCATAATGAAGCATTTAACTCACCCACAACGTGTGCGAAATATATCCATGGTCAGTTTAATAAAATGCATAAACGTTGTTAGTTAATAAACTTGCCAATAACTTGTATCTATTTCATGTCGAACGGCAAGGTATATTCTCAGTAAAATCACTACAGGATAAATAGTGTCAACTAATTAGGGGTAGCATTTACTCATAAATATTCGAGTATGTATCTGGTGATTGATCTTGTCCATGATCCTCTTGACATAAACCTAAATTCAATGAAACGTTTGAAGTAAATTGTATGTGTTACGTATATATATAGTTAAATTACTTGTGTGTTAGTTTTAAAATTCTTTTTTATTTTAATTTTGTTTCATTACATTTTATTGTAATGATTATTTTCACGGGGTTCGATATTTTTTCAAGTAAATTCTGTTTATTTAGAACGTAAAATCTGTTACAGAAGCATTATTTTAGTTCACTCTGGTACATAGATTTGTAAACATCGAGTGATAACGATTGGCTATTTCCAAGGTCATTTCAGCCCGCGTGTTGACTGGATTGTAAACAGGATTTCTATTTTAAATATTTTTGGTGTGAGAATTTGGTACTTAGATAGGGCTATTCTTACATACGTGATAAATGGCATTTTATTTTATTGCGATGTTCAAATTAGTAAATCACGTAGCCTATCACGTGGAGTACCATGTGACTTAAAATCGAGGCTTAAAACAGCCATTTCCTACTAGATAGAGTCAGAGTCGTTCTTAACACCTTGAGGGAACAATGTGTTTTTATTGTTGTTTTCAGATTGCTTTTTCATGTATGTTTGGATTTAATAAATTATTATCTAGAAGACTAAACAAGTGTACTTTTTTAAAAAAAGTTCTCAGAGAAAGAAATTCAGTGGGAATTTATTCTGGAATTCTATACGGAAACATAAACTGTGATTCAATTGCGGAATTGTTGCCATTTGTACAAAGACCACATCTGACGTCATCGCCTTCCATATTGGAACGTCATTGAGATTCGAACCTGGATTCTATTAGAACTGTTTAGTGATAAACTTGTATTTTTCAATCTTAGGATTCAATTTTGGATTATATTCACAAACCGTAAGTCCTATTTCCGATTTTTGCATTGTTTTCTAGGGAAATTAATTAGTTTGTTAAAATATACAAAGATTGTTGGCTTTCATTCTTTTCTTTGTTACTGAGTACGAGCTCTTGTAACGTAACATGTGCTATTAAACCCCGCAGTGCACCCAAATGAACTGTTTATTGACACAAAACTGAGGACAAAATACGCATTAATAACTATTTGTCAAATTCGTAAATATGAGGGATTGTATTAGAAGGAATATTCGCACATATTGCAAAGTACTGTTTAAATTATAACGGTTATATTTAGCAAAGGCTTATGGGTTTTTTCTTTGTTATGAGAAACAAGCGTAAAGAGTTTTGCTGTTATCACAATCCATAAGATAAAAAAAATAAACAATAGTCCATATAATGTTAATCATCCATCTCTCTCTAATTTTGATTTGTTTGTTTGGAATAGCACACAGTTCAGAATATAAAACGGACATATTTGTTGTATACTTGTTACACTTTATAAAAAAATCAACTTAAAGGAATTTGTTTTATTTTCTGCATATCACTCATAGCCTTATTCTTATTCATTGGTATGCACAATTTCAAGATATCTTTCTATATAATCTGAACAGTTTTTCTAATTTTCAGAGCGCAGGTATTGAGTTAAAAGATCTCTACGAACTTAGCGTAAATCATAGAGTAATGTCCAGAGTCTATCGACGATGAATGAAAGATATACTGGTAGTCCGATACAAACTGCAACAATTACACACGCTACGGCTGTTGTGCACATTTTCCAGGCCTTCCAAATCGTCTCGTAAGTGTTGGCCTTAAATGAAAAATAACATGTCTTCTGCTTCTTGCACAATAAAAGCCGAACAGAGAACATGTAATGAAATGCGATCTATCAAGGTCAATGGTAAATACTGATATACACATATCATCCATATTAGTGGCGTTCTTTTATTTTTCCTCCTGATTGACAGTAAGACGTAAAAGTAATTTTAGTATTCCAAGTATAGTAGTAAAGGATTATTTTTCACCCGTGCATGTGATTATGCCAAACCTTTTACGACATCAGAGAAGTTGATATAACTTAATGCATAGAAAGAGTACACTACTTGATAAAGAGTTAAACTATTTTTGAATATTTACAATTTTTCAACTAGTTTTTAAATATATTGATATTACTTCTTCGTGACAGTACTATATGTAGATGAAAAGATAAGCATGGAACCAAACTCAAACCTAGCAAGCATATAAATGTTATTGCGTTATAGACATATTTGCCAAACCTTCCCGGTTATTTTTTTTAAAGCAATATTAATTAGTAGGTCCTAGAATGCGTCGCCACTAAAAGTTACTTACGCAATATTCGACTCTTCGAGTGAAGATATTTAGTCTACTTGAATATAGATAGTTTACGTAGGTGGAACTGAACTAAATAGAAATGGCTTGTAAACACAATATCTAAGAAAATAATAAGTGGTATAATGCCTGTGTCAACCAGGTATTGTTTTGTGACATAAATACACACATGCACAAATATATATATATATATATATATATATATATATATATATATATATATATATATATAGAGAGAGAGAGAGAGAGAGAGAGAGAGAGAGACAGAGACAGAGATAGATAGATAGATAGATAGATAGATAGATATACATGGATGTACTTGTCCCTATATGATTGTGTGCCAAGGAGAAACAGTTTACGTGGATGTAATGGGATCACATAAAAAGACATTCAAGAAAGGAGAGAAGACTACAAATAGCAACATTGTCTTGGCCATTACATGAACTTGTCTGACCAACATTAAATGTATTGTTTTCAATTACACATAAATCTGAATTCCAACTGTACCGTTCACAAAATCAGGGAGATTTATTTCGATTTGTTTCAAATCTCCAGTTTGTCAAAGTCAACATATTACATCGATATAAGACCTGCCAAGCTCAGGAAACAGCACACATAAAAGGCAGAGATATCATATATTTAGTACGGAATTCAACATTGCATGATTTTGCCATTGTATCATTGGTACAGTATTAGTGTTGATGTTAGCACTATCAATATGACCAACTCTTAGTTATTATAAACATCATGTGCCTTATGAAAAACATATCGGTGTAAGAGTCGCATTTATTGATTGAAAATAACAAACACACATTTCAATGAATCTACATTATAGTATTATATAGTATGGTATCGTGCATATTACAGTCGCAACTGACTTTCGATTGGCGTCTAATATGATGAAGAACGTTTAATAATAAATTAAGTTCATGACAATTATCCAGCATAAAGATGACAATTGTCATAGATTTGATACCAACAAAAGTACAACATGTACTAGATACTAGCGAATATATTTAGTTTTAAACTAACGTTGGAGCATCTAAAACTATATAACCATAGGATGTGGCAGGAATATAAATATTATAATATCTACGCTTACCAAAAAAGAGTAACAACATAATTAAAAATAATAAATCAGTGCATCACGTCAAAACCACGAAAACGAATTGAGGATCTTTAATATACATTAAGACACGGAAGTTCTGAAATAATCATTACTAAACATAGTCTTATAATGTATCTGATAGCAAATGCTTACCTGTGAGAGCTCTATACCCCTCGCTTTTAAACCTTCCTATTTGCGAAATAAAACAAAATTAAATGTGAACTGTAATTGGCAGAACCGAACCTTTAAATAACAATATATTAGTGATACATTGAACATATACGTAAGATGTTTTTGGAGAAATAATATAGGGAAATGCCAATATCTATCTATCTATCTATCTATCTATCTATCTATCTATCTATCTATCTATCTATCTATCTATCTATCTATCTGTCTGTCTGATTACAGGACGGATAAATCTGGATAGATAAGCATGCATATGCTTCTTTTTATTATTAGTTAATGTTTGTGTTTAATATTATATTCATAAAAGTATAAAATTACAAGCTTATACTCTTTCACTTATTATTTTAGATTTCCCTACCTGCACTGGAGTATAGCTAGAACTATAAAATTGAACAAATGTACATTTAGAAAAGAAACTTACATTGGATATTATTTTTCAAGTTGTTATTTAAGATTTTATATAATTTTACTCTTTCTTGTAAGGATAATTTTCCAGGGTAATGTATCTTGTACAATAATGGTCAGTCAAGATGTCCATTGTTACTATTTCTTGCAAGACAATAACACGCTCGTATTTGACAAAACATGAAGAAGAAACTCCATTGACTTACAAGCAGAGAAACCTTGATGTCTCGGTTCCCCGCGCAGTCATGAATACGACCTCCGTATGAACAATGGATTACAGCAAAACTAATATTGCTCTTTGTCGTCCAGTTTGCAATAACACATTCACGTTTGTGTTTTTTTGCATCATCCAATATAGCCATCGCCAGAATATAAATTGTACTAGTACCTGAAAGGATTATACACTATGCAAACTGACAAATGTGCAACTGAAAGGAACACATAGCACGCGAGAAGAAACAAATAGAAGCTAAATGCATTCATAATAAATTATGTCCGAATAGATTTATGATGAACAAAGTTTATTCTAAGAGAGTAGACAGTGTGAGCTAATGTCATAAATGCTTACAACAGTAGAGAAAATGTTCCATTAGAAACGTAATACATATCAACCAAGTAAACATTAGAACTAGGAGATTTGTCTTGACGACAGTTGTTGGCATTGTTTTCCTTGACGGACGAAATCAAATAAATCAATAGTTTTGCTATGTTATCATGTGTATTATAAATCAATAGACCAATGGTAGTTTTCAAGCATTCCCGTCTGCTCCTCCTTGCCATGAATCCACACCATTTGCTTATACTCTTTGTATAATCTAAACAAAATGCTACTTATTTGTTTTCAATATTCTACGTGAGTAAAGATTTTCAATTTACATAACTTTTCTTAGCACTGTGTTTGGGTATTCTTCTCTATCGTCACACGGAACATTTTTCTAAGCACATATGCGTTGCAATTTCAGTTCCAATCCATTTGTTCTCCTATTGGGTTTTTTTTTTGTTTTACAATAATATGACATGTTATACAAACTTATCAAATAAAATCAGATACTGATCCACTAAATTGGAAGAGGTAATTATATGCGTCGATTCGAAACCGTGTTGAATATTAACATAAAAGTAGTTTCCAACCTTTCTGAGTCTAGTCGCGTTTGATGGTGACTAGGTGGTAGGAGGTATTGAATACACCGGTCATTGATTCCGCTGCGAATTAATTATGTATATTTGACACGAAATCACACACAACGTTTTGAACCTTCATGTTTTAGAAACAAATCAATAACCGACTCCTCAAGCATTTTTGCTTGAACAGGTTTTTCCGAACTTGTGCTTATTGATAGAAAACCAATAAACGCATACAATACGTTACACAAGATGTTATATATATATATATATATATATATATATATATATAGTATATATATATATATATATAAGTATATATATATATATGTGTGTGTGTGTGTGTGTGTGTGTGTGTGTGTGTGTGTGTGTGTGTGTTTGTGTGTGTGTGTGTGTGTGTGTGTGTGTGAATTGTTGCATTAATCACATGATCTACTAGCATCACATTCAGCGTTGGTTTGTATGTTCTTCCATGACGTGCGCATGTGTTACTATCTCAGTTTAATGACTGACTTCCTTAGGTGACTATGCAATTGTAACAATTGTTGCTTTTGTTAATTATGGAGGTATTAAAGGCATTATTATCACTGCACTTGGCAAGGTGTTACAATACTGATCTTGCCATTTTCGGTGTTCTATGGCCATGTTTCTTCTGCGGCGGGTAGCTATAATGCTTCCGAAGAAATTTCATTGTCATAAAATACGATTACTGCAGCAGTATCAAAAATGAATATAAACTCTGTAAATTTGCTTTTAGTTATTTATCACTTTGGTGAATCATTCTATAAAGGGTGGATTGTTCTCATATAAAAGTACCTTCACTCCATCTTATAGAAAGGAACATTTTTCTTAAAAAATGCAAGAAGCAGAAACTGTTCCCTATGTGAAA
>JAECUM010032061.1:0-27273 GCA_016617855.1 Megalonaias nervosa
AGAAGGAAATATGATATATCGCTTTAGATTAGACACTTCTAAATCTGAATCCATTTATGTCAGCCACTTTTTGGCATATTTGTTTTTAATCCTTTCTTTTTTCATAATAATTTGTTCTCGAGAAAGAAGGAAGGTACAACAGGACTAAAACATTTGACATATTAATACAAATGTATTTTTTTCAATGAGCACTTCCATTAATTCCTCCACTAATTTATCAACCTAACTGCTGCCTCCAGCCAATGCGAAGTCGTCATTGTATCATATTTAAAAGTATGCAAAGAACTTATTCCTGAAAGTCCTCTATTCATTTGTCAATATATTCATCAAAACCTGCCAAGGATTTTGAACCTTATATTAATTTATCTATTTTCGTATTATGGTATGTGAAATTTAAGCTGATCCATTATGAATATCAATATACACATTGTAATTTATCTGCTTGATACAAGATCACAGGGCATCCCCCTCTTCCACCCTCTGCCCACCAACCTGCTCTCTTGAAAATAAAGAATGATTCGTAATGTTGCAATGTCTTTTTGTGTGTATATTGTGTCATTGCAGTTTATTTGGTATTGTTCAAATCATCAAATGTAATATAGTTTCTAATGTTTAGTGCAATTTCTCCCACCTACCTCTGACACATACAGACACAACATGTTATAGAGGTATTCCAAGTCATTGACACAACAGTCGGCAAACAGACAAAACCTAAATATTGCTAAATGTGGCCGACAGGAAGAAAATTTAGGTTTGCCGGGTTCCAATGAATAAGAATATATCACATGTTTACATCTGATATGCTCTAATCATGCACTAAGCAATACATATTAGACCCATACGTCAACCAGAAAATAATATCTGTACACATCATTGAAATCGGAATAAAATTTCCTTCGACGACAATTTAATGAAGTCGACCAGTTAAACTTAGTAGGCATGCTGTTATGCATTTCAATAATGTACAATCAGATTATTGAGGCTATAAAACCACTTTAACAAAGTATTATTTGGTTTAGAACCTTTTGGCAGTAAGATTTTACTGGATTAAGGGTATTAAGTGTTTGCTACGTTATGTTTGCAAGAATTATGAGTAGATTTCGACACACATGCCAATAGATGTGCATATGTGTTTGCCAAACATAAACAAGCTTTCATTATTTACTGTTTACAATATATTTCGAACGTTGCAAATCCATGCTTATTGTAGTAGCTTTTCTAAATAAGCATGCATTCCATATTAAAGACTGTTTTAAATTTTACTTTATTGTAAATATAAAATCGACATAAAGATAAACATTACATTATAGATAGTATCCGAGTGTAAATAACTCTTTGACGTCTCAGTCTTTATTGTGAAAAAAGACATGGCCTACATTCGTGGGTACTAGCCAAGAAATAATAATTGTTATCCGAGTCTTATCACGCCCACTCTGTTATGTTCACTATTGGTCAGAGATTAATATTTACATACCACACATATTTCACCTTTATTTACCTTATCTGATTTATATTCATCGTGAGCTATGAGCTTTACCACTGTCAGAAATTGTGTATTGCTTTTATTCAGATAGCTGGGATAGATATTTAGTTATGCCTATCATTGCCGAAACTGGTCTGTATACCCATATTGATTCTTCTTATTGTTTTATTGCCGTAATGAATCATTGTAATTCGCATGCCTTTAACAATGACTCGTGTCGAGTCTTTGTTAATTTAGTGGTCTACGCTTCTCGAATAATCTCGGTTGAGTTAATATTATGTTCAATTATCTTTTGTATAATTTTGTATATCTACGATCGTAACACTGTGTACCTTTAGGCATTAAAACATCAGTGATTGTTTTTTTAAATTCTTTGAGAAAACATCTAAATATGGTGAATTCTTGCTGTTAAATTAGCTTAGAATTAGTCTACGCAAATCTGTTTTTACATGTTACTTATAGAGACGATTTGTAATTACATGTTACTTATTAATGTAATTAATTTCAGCATTTTCTTGCTGCAGTGGCTTAACAGGGTGTGTCACACTGACTTCTAGGGGCTTTCATTCTCCTTCTTGTCTCCCAGAAGGATTACCAAAGACACCTCAGATGCTTTTAGGGCTACTGCGCCAACACCAAGAAAAGCAATAAATTGAGAGTGAGGAGTGCCCTGCATTATAGAGGAAGAACACCACCAAATATAGGAATGAGCAGTACCCTACCTTTTGTACTACGACAACAAGTGAGCTGAGCCCTCCACTGAGGGAGGAACAGATTCCTCTTCCGACCAGATGAGTAGAGATTGAGTCGCCCAAACACCACCCCTGACGGAGGAGCATCATCTTCTATTCTATCACAGCATATTGCGGATTGAAAGTGAGTTGAGTTCCCCTCCCCCAACATTGAGAGTGGAACAGCATCCTTTCATTACCCTGTAGGGAGAGAAATTCCACCAAAGTCTATCTGATCTGGGGAAAACCCTTTATATAGATCTCATTGACCTCACCGGTTATTTACCGCGCAACAGTTTATGAGTAATGGTTTTGATTCATCGGTGTCTCTTCGCTACTGAGAGAGAGATCGGGTTGAGATTCTCCTCTCTCTAAGTTGTTGTTTGGTATCGATGGGAATTGGGAATTAGCGTATAGATGCCAGATTTACCTCCCTAAATTGGTTTCTGTAGCAGGAACTTTTAAAAATTAAAACCACAGCCTCATTCGGGAATACAAAAGGCAACTACGGTCCCTTCGACTAGATCAGTCTCGCGGTTGGTCTGTAGTGAACATGCTGGGTCTTTATTCCCAAATTAGAGCAATCGCAGCTCACGCTATCTATTGCTTTTGTCTAAGTAGGGATGAATTACCCCACGGCAGGGACTTTGTCCGTGTCTATCAAAGAGAGTGGACAAGGTCCCGTCTCTGTTAGCGGCTCCTACAACAAAGACAGCATTGTCTGCTCGTCTTTTTTTGTAACTGCTGTCAACCATAGACTACGCCGCGAACCTGGTTCCCTTAGGCAGACTGCACCAGTGCCATTTCCATTTAACTTTTCTGGTGAACTAGGAATCACATATGGATTATGTGAATGCTCAGATTTATATAGGTCTTGATTTATACTATTATCTTATTTGAGGGACTGGCTTCTGCCCTTAGACCCCTAGCACACCTCAAACACCACTTTTATATTTCGCACACGCGTCAGATTCAAGGTGTGGAAAAACATCTGGAGTCGGAAATACTGATTCTTCAGGGTTCATGGTTCCAAGAAAGATTTATTACCCAAATGAGCTATTTGGAAATGAGAAGAATGCTTTGAGCCCTTCAGGGGTGCGCAAACAAAATAATAGGTCACTTCTGTGATTGTCTCCACCAACGGCGCGTCGGTGGCAGCGTACCTCAGGAAGCAAGGATGGATACATGCACTTTCAGCGTTAAGATTGGTCTCATCACCAGAACGGATTACTCTCCATCTTCGCCACATTCTTAGCGGACACACCATCAAGGAAGGGGACCATAGTTTTCTCGGAATGTTTCACTCCCATTGGCGTAGGTGTTTATAACAAGCTTAAAGAAAATGCTCCTAATGTTTCCATTCCTCGCGTCCCCGTCCAGATGGCCTGCGCAGTGGACGCTTTCAGCCTGATGTAGGATCGTCTGTTCGCTGACGCCTTCCCACTCGTCAAGCTGATCAAAGTTACTTCATCAGTACGGAGCTCCACTGCTTATTTAATGATGTGAAGTCGAGAATATTTTGCAATTAGTGCAGTAGGAAACGTGTCAATGATAGATGCCCCTCTACGAGTGCACTAATTTCTTTCTTCCTTTTTCTAAAGAAACAACGACAGGTTTCTACTAGCAAAGGCTATAGGGCTGCCCTATCCGACACTCAGTTTTGGAAAGGCTCGGCAAGCAGTGTGGAGTACCACTTAGCAGGCCTGATTGCCTATTCCCAGCTACAGAGACCCGTGTACACATCGCTAATGGCTAGATGGAATCTCTCTTGCGTCTTTTGGTCTCTAAACAAAACACATATGTGACTTTGGGCAAAACTTCTATCGAAAACATTACTCTCAAGAAGCCTGTTTTATTGCAAATTTCATGTAACATCCATAAAGCAAGAAATGAAAACTATGTGTAGGTTTCTCACATTTGCCAACCAGATTCTAAGAGAAATACCAGCTTGCATCGATTGCTCTACTCGCAATTGATATCCCCAACCTCAATCGCATTTGTGCTGGGGAAGATCATGATCGGTTTTTATGTCCAGTTAAGGTTTTATGGCATTATTGTGTATCTTCTGAATGATGAATAAATGACAGGAAACATTTTATCTCCCTTTTAGGGGAACAGCGGATATTTCAGCTTCCACGGATATCTCAGCTTCCACTATTTTGATGTAGATTGCAGTAACTCTCAAGAGTACTCATCGGACTCCGAACCGAGAACGAAATTTTGTTCATGAAAATTGAACCCCATGATCTTCTAGCCGGTGTTACCTCATGGGCATATTCAACTCATTCGTCTCTGTAGGATTGACTTAGAAGAGATGTGATTTTATGCTAAGGATTATGTGCTTGTTTGTGAGTTTTGTGATTTTGTTTTATCTCGTTTTTGTAAATTCGTTTCCAAAGGCATTTTAGGCGGAAAGAAATAGCAATCCATTTAGTTTCCTTACTCATGTACCAAGAAATTATTCTGATATGGTATATTGAAAAACAGCATGACCAAATAGCAATGTTTTGAAAATTAGATATTAAGCATGATAGAGTTTACATGCATATTACTTACCAAACAATCTTCACGCGTGTACGCTGGTTTTTAATAGAAAAACTAATTATTATATCGGGGACTATTTACTAATAAAGACACTAACAAAGCTAGAAACAGAGACTTAAATACAAAAAATGAGCGTACACTCGGTCTTTTACATTTTTTCTCGTAACTTCTCATACAAAGCATCTTCCTTCCTGATTTTTAATGCGATATTAATCACAAATTTGCCGTGCAAAAGGCAAATATAACCCTTATTGCGCTCATTGTGCACAGGATTCATTTCGTTGCATTTACCTGGACCTGGAAAATGGCATATGTTTACACGCATGCTGTTAATGATGCATAAATGCACCAATAAGATTTTCTGTTTCAGTAAAATGTACTAGTAATATTATATAGGTTTTCATTTATTGTATCCAATGGTTCAATTAAATGTAAGTATAATATTTCAATTCTTTAATTATTTGTTGTCTTACTGGGTATAATAAATTGGATAAACTTCTAACGTTGAGGTCTTGAACAAATTACAGGTAGAGCTATATATGTGTATCACGTTTTGTCTCTTTATCCCACAAATTTTATAATCCATAGCTTCGTCCTTCTCTCGATTACAGGCAATGTAACAATATTGGCTTAATAGCCAGTATATCCGTCTCTTTTTGTAATCGAGATTATATCGTCTGTTTGTTCATCTTCATTTTCGTCGGTCATGTTTAGTATCAATGGAAAATTGACCCATGATTATCGTATGCTCATTGTTTTTTCACAAAGCCAGAACAGAATAAAAAACTAAGACAAATGAGCGTTTCATATTCTACACACAGAAAATGCACTGACCCTATAAGAACGGCTATCTTCTTACCCTAACACGCACTGCACCTATACCGATATATTTAGAACAGATTAGTGATCATGGAACAAAGGCCGAATGTTATTTTATCCTTGGATTAACTTTATAGAAAGGGACACCGAAAAAGGTTCTCTTAGCAATTTACGATGTTGTTCATTGAGCACAATGTTAACAATAGGAAAATACGAATATTGACCATTGATACACTACTATTAAGTTGCTTATGTCGTATTTTAAGTAGAATCATGCATAAGGACAAATATGTCTCTTATTTAGCTGAATCACAATTTGTAACAAAATTATGTCCATGTATCTACACATGCCGAATATACGTACACAAATACATACATCAATATATTGACAAGTACACATGCCGGCTGTTTAAATGCACAAATGCGACTTAAGACGAGCCATACGTCAGGAGATAACGTGGCCATGTTCGTTCTTTTGTGGTGGTGTGCATAAGGCTAGCAGTAATTTTGCGTAGGGTTGCGTGACTCATCGACGCCATATAAATATCCTACAACTATCTTACTTACAGGAGTCTCAACTCTACTGTACTTATTTTAATCAAGTCTAACAGCATGTGAGGAGATAATGTAACCAGGTAGTATCGCTTATCCTACTTAGGTAATGTGGTTAAATCGCGTGCGCTTTGTGCATTTGAACTTCGTACAATTCCCAGACGACTATGTTTATGAAAGTAGTTTCATTATCTATGTGCACAAAAGATCAGACAGCCGCTATTACGATGTACTTCTTCGAAGCGAAACCTTACAGAGAAAAATATTTTTCCATATAACAGAATAAACACGAACAGATTAATTTTAATAGTTGGCATGTATAGGAAAACTCTAGCCAGTGGACAAATGTATTCGTCTTGAAGTGATTTTTTGTTTCTTCTGTGCACATTTATGTAAAAAGGCACATAATGTTTAACGCGTATTTTAGGAGGAAAACATTGACATTATGAAATGGGTATAAATCCATTTTAATGATAGATGAATCACAGACATTATTTTGATACGGTATTCTATATAATAATTTGTTCTAGTAGTTTAAAACTTAGATATTAAGCATGATACATTTACATGTAGATTACAGACAAGACAAGATTTCAAGCATATACGCTGGATCTTAACAGAACAAAATAACTCCCATTTGCGGGTAAGAAAATATTAAATAAGCTTATATTTTTTTTTTCCAGACTGCAAGATCTTGCGAGTTTCTCCTAACAAATATTGGTAGAGCCAGAAGAAAACGATGGACCCCTATAAAGAGAAGTTTGAGTAAACAACCATTTATTCTTCAAGACTGCTCAATGAAGATATTTTCGTCTTTTCTTTCTTTCTTTCCTTCCTTCTCTCTTTCTTTGTTTCTTTCTATCTTTCTTTCTTTCTTTCTTCTTCTAGGATCTTTATCAGAAACATAACCAAGAATAGACAGCAAATGTAGCGGGTCTATCAAATTATTTTGCTTACTTGTGTTCAAATTCAGTATACAATACTTAAGCTATTCAAATTAAGTTTTCGGTTTATTTACAAAAAGTAGAAAGAATCTTTTTGTTAGTATCCTTGTTGCTAACGTCTATTCCCAACTATATCGATTAAGGTCATTTCCATTCAACGAGCAATGTTCAATATTGGCATTATATTGCTGTATTTACCCTTGACAAGAGCCGCATATAACATACATTGTACGTTTAAGTGACCTGTGCATGTTTAAACTACACGTTAGTGCACAATGGTAACCATAGTGAGATACTAAACATGGACGCATCTACGTAGGATATAGCACGGGGAATAGCTAATAATTACCTATGTCATATATTCTACCCATTGAAAATTCACGTCCATTAACTATGTTAATCGCTGAGCTTGAAGTCATAGAGTCAGACTAGATTATTGATAATGGAACAAAATAAATTCCATTTTTATTCGTTGTTCCTCATTCAAATCACTGAGCCTGACATCCAGTTTTGTACTTGGTGAACGCTTAGACTATATATACATCTTGTCAAATGTGTACGCCGTCCCGACCCCGTATGTTTTCGCGTTGCAGATCCATTTTTTACAATATGTTCAAGTTGCATATAGAAGGCGTGCCCGGACTCAGTCAGTTTGATGATATCGTAAAGGCAAAGGCAGGCTTAATAAAGCGAGAGTTCGGACGATTATTAGTTGTGATACTCGGAGTGGTAGTCATTGGCTGTCGTTCAACTTTTGTAACTACTTGACAATCATTTTTTGTTCATATAAAGCACAGACGTAGTGCCGTTAAACAGAGCATGCCCTTAATATAAAAGTCATCAAGTTTGTTTTGTTGTTTTTTAAGTCTGTTAATGTCTTTTTCGAAATTGTTAGCGAGCCTAAACATATGTTTATGTGTTTCTTTTAGTACTGTATTGATTTAATCATGCGCATGAAAATAACTATATTTTTTTATTTCAGTTCCACTACAAACTTTGCCTGACTCATATACACCACGGTGTTATTGCTTTACCGACCCGGTATATCAGTTTTGATACATGTATTGTCAAGACGATGAGGGACCTGGCACTGGATTCGTATGATATATCAAATGGATCTCCAGACTGGATGATATGAATAAACAAAAACGACAGTGAGACAAATTAATTCAAATATATTTGTTCCAGCGCAATGCTGCCCCTACTTATGTTCTTCTCACCGACATAATTGCTGTGTCATACCCAATTAGAATTCCAGATTTTAATGTGATTTTATTCATGGTATTTATACCTCAATCTCTTATACATGCAATGGTTACTAGAACGTCGTTTCCTATTATTACATTTATTTCTCTCGGAAATTAAGAATGGTAAATTAAAAAATATAAAGTTAAACACAATGTCATTTTATCATCATAAAGTTTTGTATTCACAAACCCGTGTACTTCAAATATAAAAGGTCATATTACATTGACCTTCAAGTTGGCATGGTAATATTTGTCTTGTTGTAAGCAAAGAAACGTAGAACTAATCCTTGTTAACACACATGCCACTTTTATGTTAATATGAGAATGAAGAATTAAACAGGAAAATTGGCACAATTTCTGGTGTGAGAAATGAATATACATTCACGAGTGCCTGTGTCCGGCTGAGAGGGCGCGCACACGCGCGTATAAACAAACACTCCAGGATTATTGAGACGTTTTAAAAGAGGCTGTTGGTTCTAGAATAACGTGATTTTTCTACCACTTGTGAAGAAAGCAACCGAATTATTCGGTTATGATACTATTTGAAGAAAATGGAGCAGCTGAGATAGATCGTCTCGCTCAATTTTGACGATCTACAAGTACATATACAACATGCAAATACATTATACGTTACAAGATAACAGAAGACAGGTACATTAGATTCAAAACCCAGCAAATGATTGCCGAAAGAGTTGAGAAAGATAGACCACAAAATGCTCCCTCCTCTCCAGTTTAAAAAAGGTATTGTATGCATGTCTTTACATGAGAAGTTGAGGAAAATTTATAACACTGCAATAAATAACTTTTTCAATAAATACTCCTCCGATAACTACTGCATTCAGTTTTGTTTTTGTTTTAGTTTTTGTTTTGTTTCTTTTTTGGTTTTTTTGTCAGCTAGAGACCCAAATTTATAATCTTCAGCTGAGTACTGACACAACTCATCAAATGGGAAACATACATTATATTATTAATTTTATCACCATCCCATTATCTTTTGACGCCCGTTAGAAAAATTGTAAGGTGCTTTTTGTTGCTGTTGTTGTTGTTGTTGTTGTTGTTGTTGTCGTTCGGATGAACGCAAACTCGACTCACTTTGAAATCTGCATACATGTCAAATGGTTTCAAAAAATGGTCTACTGTCCAAAATTAAAACATGCTCTCAATTGTGCTGGTAGTTTGTGGATTCTTCTGAAAATGCAGAAATATAGCAAAATTTAACAATACGAACAAATTTGAAGAACAGTAACTGGTGGAACCGTTTCATCTCTGAAAAGTAAATATTGATGAACTGCGACTACGGCGACGATCATATCTGCAACAGCGGAAATCGTTGTCGGAGCTGTATCGATTGAAACTGGTGCTGCAGGCGGTGCTATAAAATAAGTTCGTTGCCGCTACAACAATGAGTATGTCTATTCAGACATAATTCTCAGCAGTGCAAAAGCAGTCTCAATGAAATTAGTAAATTATAATTGGTGGCCATCAAAGATAAAATGATTACCAGTGCATAGATTGAGACCGTACTGGCAGAAATAGAAACCTTCCGACGACTTCGCGCACAACCGAAAACTGCAATGGATTTGCCTGCGTTAAATTGAGTAAAAGGTAGCGTATTCCCCGATGATGATCAGTTCCAGGTCAAGATACCGCAGATTTTCTACTGGATGGTTCTCACAGTAATCAACGCGAGTGACTGCGCTACGATGATTCACTAACGTGTGATGAGATGGCAAACACATTTGATTAGAAGAAAGTTGACCCAGATCGGTAGCAGAAATTGAAAATGCCATTATCGTAGTGTTGATATCCCCATATAGTACAATTGGTAATTTTTTTTCTCTTCGTAAACACGTATCTATTCCTATAGATTCCGTTCCAATTAGTAATTTGGTAGCCATTGTGACAAAAATGTTACGTAATTTTACATGTAAATTAAAACAGCCAGCATTTGTTTTGCTAGGAATTAAAAACCAATGGAGTATTTTTTGCGTATGAAAGCAAACACCACTCACGGGAAAAGAACCCTGAATAAAACGATTCAGAATTTTTATCTTCAGTTAAGATATTTATGGAGGCCAAGACCGTATATTAATGTCTAATTTGTATATGCAGAGATCTATTCTACCATGAGAAAAAGTGTTTCCTTTTTCTTTTCTATTTTTTTATATTTGCGCGGTTATCCAGTATACGTTTGCCATTTAGTAAAGGGAGGATTTATCCGGCATCGTACTGCAGATGTAAAGGAACACATAAAATACCTTTTACATAGTGGTATTGGTACGTAAATAGGTCATTCTTTTGTCGTTACGCTAAATTTAAGCCTTCTAACCTGAACTGGTTTATATGAAACTTGTATCTATATTTGTAACATAAGGTCGTTGACATTATGAAAAAGTTTCATAAAGTATTTGGTTCTATATGTTTTACAAAGATCTGTTTGTTTGATTAAAATGAATTATTACCTTGTATAAATTTTCTTTATTTGAGCCTTCGTTTTCCTTCTAATATTTAGTTATCACGAGATTTGTCACTATAAATGTATTCACTGTCAACAAGATTAGTTGTATTGTCTCTCTTAAAAGTAATCGTACTCGTTTCTTTTTACATCCGATTCTTACAATGTACCTTTGGATAAGACTGTAATATTTTTAAAGAGAATAAAACATTTGGTATTGCAGGATATTTAATAATAATTGAATGAGTTCCTAGTGGCAGTTTATCGATAAGATAAGCTTCCAAGTGGTACGATGACAAACAACACCATAATTAATGAATAAAGTACATAGCATGCATGTATAAGAGAAGTATTTATTTCTCTGTACACTCCATAATCCCTACTCTTTCTCATTCTTTTCCATCTTGGATACTTAATGTGGAATGGTTCAAAGACAAGGACCATACAGCTTTCATTTCAAGAAGTCTCTTGTTTTTTTCTGCTTCTACGGGTTTTTATTAAACAAATATTATAGCTCAACATTTACTTGCATTTTAATGTCTCCTTCACGCTGTATGCATGTTTTAACTGCTAAAAATTGCTTTCTTCATTAGTCAAGAAACTTTCATGAAGGCACGGACGAGGAAAGCAAAGCATTCGAACACTTGCAGGTAACATAGTTATATGTGTTTGGTTGCGAATATATACGGTATAACACAAATAAATATGCACCCGTACCTGTGTTTATATGACCTTGATATGCGTGTTTCTGTATGTTTACATGGTACAGTAGTTACCAGTGGTCACTTACTATGCTTACAAATATGTAATATATTAAAGGGTTAGTAGTTTTTCTTTAACCAAATATTCAGCGTAATTTAAAGAATCAAAGTTTTCAAAACAAGTATCTGTATAAAATATTCAAATATGTGGTGACAACCAGCATATGTAAACTTTGTACACGTATTCATTATGGCAATATGAGAAACTTCACACGCAAGAAAGGCTATGCTTTTCTTTCTACACACACTATCCTAGATTTCTTTCACTAATTCGTTCTTTATTTCAGCTACCCCGCCTCCTATTTCTTGGTTACACCCATTCTCCGATGTCTACGTTAGCGATGTGCGTACGTCATGTTTGAGTGTATTCTTCGCCCCAGGTAAGACGGTATCTCATTTATTTGAATACAATGCTCGCAGACGAGTTGTGTTATTCTTCCAGCTGGGATTGGTGAACCTCTGTTTGATGACATATTCGAATATCGTAAGAAAACCCCAGATGTGGGTGTAGACGTGATGAGTTTCGTAAACACCGAACCGGTTCAATTAACTGTCCAACAACTGGTTTTGAGCGTTTCTTATCTCCTGACTTCTGCTAACAAGTCTTTTTTCGAGAAGACAATCTTTACTACCGTAATTTTATTATAAAAGTACGTATTTCTTCTTACATTAGAATACAACTGCAAATAGTATAATTAGCGAGAACAATTAACCCATCTAGTTTCGCACATCTAAGCGGACCATGTGGTGGCCAAAACAAGAAGTGTGTTTCTAAGAAGGATGTTTGATTCTTTTATTTATCAATATTTGTACAAACTGAACATTAATTAAGCGCACTTCACTCTGAAAGGAAATATAAAATAAACTGTATATTATTCCTTCTATTTTCAGCATTAATTTAGCATAAGGTTAAAAAGCCTTCCAACGTATATTTTGGTTTCTAACATTCAAATATAGTATCAATAGTATCTCATTAGGTAGAGGATCACTCTTGCAATCAATGAGTTAGGGGTTCAATACTCGCCCAGGTCAGCCTGAGTCAGTTTGGTGTGTTTTTGTGAGAGGCACTTCTCATTTCCTTTGTATAATATAGCCAATACTGTGTTCCAAGTGGTTTTAAGACCAACAAAACAAACCGATATACAGCTACCAAACTGAATGTTAAAGTAAAATTATACTTTCAATTTCAGTGGTGAAAAATCATGCTGAAATCTTGATTTTCTCATAGCAAATAATGTGTACAATATACTGTTATTCTTTTAAATATATCTGTCTTAATTAATTCCCCTAAACAACACTGATCGACTTCATACTTCCATATAGTCTTCAACGGTTTAATGGTGACTACTCTTCACAAGTTCGGTTTCCCAGAATGATATAATGCTGTGCATTACGTGAAAGACATCGGAATAAATCTGAATTAATGAGAGTTTTATATTTTGCAACAACAATAGAACTGTCAGCATGTTTTTTTAGTTAAAATTGGGTATATGTTGAGGTACAAAGGAAATATTGTCGTCCTTGAATCGTTATTGTTGAAATGCCGTGGGTAGATAAGTGTTCGCTGTAATAGGATATTATTATTGTCGAAAGAAAAGAAAATCATGAAAATTCACTGACATAAGGCATTTTAGCAAATTCACAATTCTGCCTAAGTTTGTAGATCCTATGCAGTAAAATCTGAACTCTTTTGCTCAGATACATGCTTCATTAATCGTATGTTCGTTGCCTTTTGACAAAGTCAGTATAAACAGCAACAACATACGAGAGGTTCATTACTACACATTAAAAATGCAGTGACCGACATCAACTTAACTATGCATACCCTAGCAAGCACTTCAAATAAATTGAGATATTTACAACTGATAAGTGATCATGAAACATACAAAATGTCTGTTACATTTAGTGAACAAGTAGAATGAGATACTATCTGTGGATTCAAGTTGCACACGGGAACCGAAACGTTTCGCTACATTATATTAGGTGATCTTAACATTTATCTACGTGCACAACTGAGTACCATGTTAATCCTCATGCGTGCCTAGAGCATGACTGCACTGACTTTTAAAAGAAGAGTGTGCCTATATTTTCCATATCAGGAATAAAAACACTGTTGTTAGAAATAATAATCGTAAGAAGAAGAATAATTATTCTCGTCATCATCAGCGTTAGTGTTTCCAAATGCTGCACACTCTACTGAAGTGGCCAGTTAGACTTCTTACATGCTTGGCATTTTACTTCTGTATCGTAAACTAGAAAGAACAGGTATTGTGATATGCACAGTTGTATTGCGTCAAAAGTCACAATTATAGCATAACACTATAGAGCAGACCGAATACCATCTGCCTACTTGAGGGTAGCTTGAGGTTTATGATTCCCCACTCTCAGGACCCCAGGAGAACAGCCGTTGCCGCCTCTAAGCCAACTAAGACAAAGCATTCAAGGGACTCTAATTCTAAACTAGCATTGCTTTACTTGCTTTACATTCTTATAACTTATCAGTCATCTTTTCTATTCCGAAGATCTGTATTTCATGATTTCATGCCACGTACTTCAAAACGTGACCCAAACTATTAATACGCCAGTTATTCTTATTTCAGACTGCCAACCACAAATACATGTTCTGAGAATTCTTAATGCTCATAAAATAGGGACTATTCTTTATAAGAAACAATTCAATGCTACCACAGACCTACTGTACATCGTGACGTCTGTTCCTAATAATTGCATAATTACTTGGCTTGAAAAATAACTTTCCTAACATTTAATACCAATCAAGTCTTGAAGAGCTATACACAGAGATGTAAGCACAAATAGCGAATTCATCAGTGTGTTAATGTAGGTTTTAGACTTTTGGTATTTATATACGTCAACGCTTTATTTGCCCATGAATTTGTGCTCATGCTACAATAAATTGTACGTGCATACATTTGGACCAGAGATTTGTAGTCCGTGTAAGTGACAAATAAGAAGGTAGCGACCTATATATCAGCAACCGTCAAGCCTAACTGTATCACAGTAGATGGTAGTCGTCTTTGAGATTTTGACGTGACAAATGCAATGCTTGTTTTGGGAAGTTATATTCCTTTTAGTTTTTAAAGGAAATTACTCGACTGTTACTTCCTAAGTAAGTATTACCCCCCAACACCTTCTATGCCTTCGGAGTTGTTGGTGATTTTCCATTTCCGTCAACACAGTATCGAATTTGGGCAAACTAATTATGCTATCCTTAATAGACACCAAGTACTGTTTACAAACCTCATTGAAACTACTTTGCGCTGCCAATAATAGTTCTGAATAAACAAATATTCCTCAATGAAATTGTATCGAAATTATTTTGCTAGCAACACCATAAACACCGGTACTATCAATATAGCCACGGCAATAACTCTGATTCGTGAACTTATGATTACTATCCTGGTCGTGATTCCAGCCACACACAGACCAACAGCTGCTGCAGCGACAAACCGACAAACGGTATCTACAGCCACACACGTGCATTTGTATTTCATGATCAGTTCAGTTCACATGGTGATTTAATGTTGCAGTTCATCCTCCGCTTCGATAATTTGTTCACGCCCGTAGCATTGAGGGTCTATCATATTTATTCAATTAATAATGTAATCACGTAGTACAATTGGCTAACAGGCTGGCATTGTTCTGGTGCAACACGCACACGCACGTCTAACCCATTGGCCTGTTTTACTGGTACAACTGTCGTGTAATCATAGACTTGTAAAATGTTTATATTTTAGTTAATTGTGTCAAAGTATCTTTTTCATACAGATCCATACTGATTACATGATTGAATCGTGTATAAAACGATCGCTGTTATCTTCGCCCAAGAAAGGTGACACGGAAAAGTGCGCCCTTATAAAAGTATCAGACAACTAGGTATTTTTTCCTGACCGAGTTCATGATTGTTTGGAAATGTAACAGCGTCGTTTTAGATACAATCTCTGACTGATTTCGCCCCAGGTGATTCAGTCAACAAACTAACGTTTTTAATTTTTTCATGTATTGTGCAGTCATTCCTGGCATTCGAGTTGTCATAGGTATATGAAGGTGACTTATATTTCTACTTTAAGAAGATTATGTATAAGTATATAAGTGGGTCTGTTAATGCTATAATTATCAAGAAAATATTGGTCTCCAAATTCAACAAAATCACTATCAATATTAACATCTCTGCTATGCTGATCCAATATCACGTCGCTAAATTAAGGAAGCCACATCAACCCGGTCAGAATTCCTAACTTATATATTATCATAAATCTAATCTTAAACACGTAAACCAAATACAGTTAAGCAGTTAAGCACCCGTAATCCCTGAGATTTAACCTACGTATCTCCATTATTTTACCTTGATTGATCTTAAACGAGCCTGCAACAGAAAAAGGTGTAAGTGACCAGTCATCGTGATCTTATCAGAATATAAAACGTCTTAACATTATAATATTTTGTTATTCAATGTTATCAGAGTTTCTACCATAGATTGTCTTTGTGCATCAAATTGAATACTAAGAGACACCCGTGTGGTAAAGGACGTATATACTCTAAAGAAATAATATTTAGATCTGCCAACAGCAACTTTATATCCACCAATGAAAGAAAAAAGATGAGTTTTATACTTAATAAACTAAATGTGTACATTGTTGGTATTTGTAACTCACTCGTTACCAATTGTCAATTTAGCATTACCAACATTGACTTTGATAACACAAAATTTTATATCCAAGCATTCATTCGTTCCAATATCGTCATAATCGAAGGGTTCTTACGCCAGTTGAATTCAGTTTCTATTTGTGATAAGGTGTACACCCATTTAATCAACGGTCTTTCTAATTTTAAATGCCGTGTTTGTATTGAATTAATTTTTGATGAAAAAGACCAACTCGCCGACTTGGTTCCTTCAACGTCACTAATCACGCCAAGGTTTTGCGTGACATCACTTCGCTCTCTTACAAAAAAAACAAATTTGTATGTACGTTTTAAATTGACCAGTTATATCTTCAAACTTCGTAAGATCACCTGGGTCATTGTTAGTAGCTACCCTATATCTAAACTCAATCGTATCAGCTTTGCTGGAATCTCGGCTTCGATCCAAATCATTGTCACGTCGGGCTGAGTAACGTCCGTAAATTGTACAGGACATTTTCTATGATGTTAAGCGTACTTTCATGCTAAATCAATAACTGCCTAGCCCTGCTGTCAAATTTAGGCTAACAATGCGTGTTTCAAAAGTGAGAGGCACCGTTGATGCAAATTCATTTTGAATGAGACACCTCAGAAATTATTGACTGTCTGTGCCAAAACTGGATAACAGACCTTTGTGAGTTGTACCGGTTAGTCAAAATCCTCTGCCTAACGGTTTCTGCGACTTGTCCCTGGCAATTGAAGGCCTTCTCCTTCATTGTTACTTATGATGTTTTATGTGACCTCCAACCGCTTTGATTAAAGCCTTGCCTGATGCTGTTTCGACAGCCCCCGGAGCTGCTAACAACGCTGGAATCGCTACAAGGAACTGACCATTTCACCAGTGTTTCTGCAGTTGCATTACCTCCAATTTGAATATTTGTAATGTTACTGAGGTACAATTTTGTTTTGGACACAATATGGCTTTTCAGGTTGCGTTTGGATCAACAATGCAAGTTAACTTTCTTTGAGATAGCTTCAATATGACGCTACAGTTATTGCGGATTTTTTTTCTTAGATTTTCCTAGCCAGTGTTTGCTAAAGTTACAACTATGTGCTGTTAATCTAAGTAATACAAAAAAGAGCGAAAACCAACAAATTTTGTAACGTTAAAAAATATATTTTACTTGCCAAGAGCACAGTAAGAAGTTGAAAGGAAATTACAGTATTAAGAGTTTAATCCCAAAACGGTCCTAAAAGTTATATCAATTGTCTAAATGAATGAAGTTCCAACTAAATTATAGTGGTGTTCCAGTTAAACCCCAATATTGAGTGAGCTGATGTACCTGTGGTCTCGAACGTGCTAATGGCCTGGAGTGTGATGATGTGCTAACGGTCTTTTGATGTGTCACAATCATATAATCTAAAATATTCTTGTCTGAATTCACTACAATTCCAAATTAATGTCCCTCTCCAAGAATATTATTGAGCACTTAATAATTCCACTGAATAATAATTTGAATAAATAAAATCCCTCAAATGAAAAACTGAACACAACAATAATCTCTTGAGTCCACTGGTAGTTTTAACACGATATATTGCGTGATTTGTCAGAAGCGGCATTTATACTATCTTTCAAAATCCATTGACGACCGTCAGTGATATATAACTGCAACTGTGAATCTATCATTGACGTGTACTCGGCTTGCAATAATTATTGCATTTCTGACATGTTCTTAGAGTTTCTGGTTGCCTTTTACAGTCATAGCAAAATAAATCACTCCACTTTCTCTGAAATCTTCTTTGGAGTCATCTAAGTCTTCTTTAATTTCTTTTTCCATATGTATTAGCAAGCTCTCAGTGGTTGACGCGGTTTCTCTTGTAATTTGTCTAATATCCTTGGTACGTTTAGCGATCTTTCAAAGTTGACCCAGTTCTTCTGTTCTTGTTAGAGCTGCCACTTTTACACGTGTGCTCTTGTGACCGTTATAATAATTTCTTTTGTTGGTTTGATCATTGGTACAAATGTACGCTCAAAGTCCACGGTGAGAACTTCTCGTGTAGTTGATCTTTACTTTAACATATCTTTGACACTATTACGACGGGACATAACATTACGAATCATTTCTTCGTTTTCATAAGCAGCATTGTTGCACGCTTTCCATGCTCTGGTAAGGCATCATTGGCTGGTTTTAACATTTTATATATTTTTATAATTGTTAAATTGTTGAGCTAAAACCCGCATATTATTTGTTTAGGGATTCAACGGTCAAATCAATAGCGAGGAAACTATACGAGTCCTTATTGCCTTCAGCAAAGTGGTTGGCAGCACACCAATTGCAAAGATTCTTGGCAATATAATGCGTGTTAATACAATGAAATATCACGAAATTGTTACAGTTTTCATGAATCATTTTAGGTACGTGCTTGAATCCTAGTGTCAAAAAGATCACATCGTTATTATCATGCCGACCTGCTGCATCCAGGTTGTCAATAGTTGGAGCACTATCGATTGTGGAAAACAGATCAATTCAACATCGAAGTTGTCATAGATTTACTTCAGCCGCACAATGATGATTCAGTCTCTTGCTTAAAATCCATGAGAACATCATGAAACCTTTGATCATCAGCTGACGGTGCTATCATGTACAACCGCCCTATGTTGACCATCTCAAGGTCATATTTAACAACAGTGGCGCCCTTCCTGATACAGCTGGACCATACATCAATGCGTGAACTAAAGTTGCAAAATGGAACTTCCAGTTCCATCAGAATTATCCTTAAGTTGCTTTGGCGTTGATTGCGCGATGTCAGCGAAAATGAGAGAAAATAAATTCTTTAAAAAAATCGTCTGATAATTATAATTTCTTTTATCGTGATGTCATGTTAAATCTCAACACAATTGTTGTACATAATGCAGTAATGTCTTCATATTGTGCGATGTCATGAAAACACGTGCCACAAATGTAATCGGGATTCAAATAAACAACAACCGCAAAGCGATTAATAGAACTTCTGTTCTATGTGGAGTAAAGAAGCTCATGTTTGCCATACCTTCCTGGTCTCGTGGAAGCATAGGGTCCAGGTCTAAAATAAACTGATGGCGATGATGTCGCTGATGCATTAACAAATCCACGCTATTGTGGAATGAATTCATCGTACACCTGCTACAGTGTTTTGTTTAATTCACCAAAGAAAACCACCCTTAGTTATTAAATGATTTCACAAACACTACTCAGAAACAATTTTGTTCGGTCCTTATATACATCATCGCGTCACTTACAATCTGGGGTCGGATTGATTTTTCACGAGAACCTTTAGGTTATCACTAGACCCGCGTAGATGAATAATCGGCAAAACCACCAAGTAGGGCATTTACTCGAGAGGAACAGCGAACCATTTCTGGAAACACGAACTACACCAATATCTAGTTCAGTACGTTTAGGTATGAATGTACTAGCCTATCGCATCAATCACAATGTGCTGCAATCGCACGATGTCCAAACAAGAAAATGGCAATCTCATCAGGGAATATCCATAGCATAGCATTTCGCCGTGACAAACTCACTTTGGTGCATCGGTATACTCCAGTGCAATGTTTCCTGGACCTAATGATATTTGCTGTGTGGGAATTCACGTCGCTCTTGAAAACACAGCACATTGCGCACAATAGCCCGTTGTACATATTTTGCATTTTTGGTGTCCACATATTCTTAGATCAGTTTACAACTACAGTCTTATAACTTATCAGCAACCATTTTTGTTGGTGTTACTAAACAACTGGTGTACGTTCTGATAATACATGTCACTAAATTTGTTAGCGAGTGTGCCTTAGGCGATATGCATATAGACATCATCAGTGGTTATATGCACAAGAAGTGAATCGGTGGCTGTATAAAGTATCTGGATACGATCTTGGTACCATGGTTCAATCTTTTAGTAATAAATGTCATGCATTAGCAGCCTCGAGAAGTCTAGCACTGACAGACCAACGTAAATAGGTTTTGTCAGCGTGAGTTTCTGTTTCTATCAGCATGTTCGGCAAAAGTCTACCATTAAAGACGGTTCGGGATTCAATGCCGGATCAGCAATAAGGCTTTCGGATCTTATATTGTTCACTATCACGAACATGGTTAACTCCAATTCAATTTCATCAATTCTCCATCGTCTTCCTAAATAATAAATTATTCATGAATTTAAAGAATTCATTTTTACAGTCTTTGGTGGCTTTTACGTGCAAATCAGTATACATCTGAATATATGGGACCATACAAGCTTGTAAAACCAATCAGCCGCAGGAATGTACTTACCAGCCTTACCAATCTGATATGGAACTACAATTTCAAGCGCGAACTACATAATGTTTTTTTGGATTGAGGTTGGGACGAGCTTGGTACAATCAGTAAAGTTACGTCCTAATTAATCCAAATTAAGGGGACAACCATTTACAATGCACTGACAGCGTTTCTAGTGTTAACGGATAATCGTTATTCATGTAGTTAAATACTTCAGGGTATCCTAGATCAACTTTAAAAAAAATATCCTTCTTCGTTTATGATGTTATAGTTGTTCATGTTTCTGTATATCAATGTGTACGAGACCAATCTATTCGAATCCTCAAGCAGGCCACGGCTGAACCATAGGCGATCCATAAATATTATAAAGTCAATGTTGTAACTATTTGGGTAAAGCGTGGTTGGGCTTAGCGATATTTAGGTCGCGTATTAATGGCTTGCCATCAAAATTCCACCGCGATTGAGCACGCGATACACAAATGCTGGTCAATATCTGTGAGCTATTCCAATTTATTATTTGGGTTCTGATAATATGCCTCACAAGCCATTCCCAATAATGAAACGTAATGCCAGGGTATAACCCATATACCTGTAAGGCAGTGTCTCGACTTTTTTCAAACACATCCAACATCAACAATACATCGGTTCGCAAATACATAAAATGATACTCACTTCTGTTTCCGCAGTCAAACGCGAAGCAAACTTTGTTTTCATTTTCATAATCATTTTCTGAAATACCTTCGCGAGACAATAATGTGAATAAATCGGTGGCAACTTAATTTTGGCAATCTTGTTCCAATAGCTCACATACTCATATAGGTACACTCTATTTTAGTTAACAACCCAATATTAGTGGTACAATATCGACTAATAATTTTGAAGCTCTCTGCCGCGGGATTATTAACTAGCTCGTCTATCAATTAATTCGGAAGCCAATAGACAATGTAGAACTGGAGTTGTCTTAGTCTAAATGTCAAGCGTTTTCTGTATTGTTAGGGTGACGACTATTGGTGCCTTTGACACTGATGCCACTGCTTGTATTATTAAGTGTCCATCATGCCTAGACAGGTTATAAAACAGTTCGGGTCATTTTGTTTAAATCGATTTGATTAGTAACTATAAACTGCATAGGTTGTGTGCATTTACTATGTACGCACTGGTTATGTGACAGTGATCATGAGCTTTTAAATGTTGAGGTTAAAAACGCTATCACAGATCTAATCATAAGTGGCCATATAAAATTAATCAATGTCACCACGGATTATAATCATGTCGGCGGGCGAATAAGTTGTTGTGGAATCCACTTCGCTGTAACCTCTATCTGTTTAATAATAAATATCAAGCGATTCCTGGCCAAGACATAACATTGGTGGCTCAGTTTCCCCCTTGCATATGACAATAGGGTAGATAAATCCGTGTGCTCGGTGTGTGTGTGTGTGTGTGGGTTAAACAACGGGTAAGATTCTTTATTCATACGTAATGAGATATCATATCTCTGAGCAATAACAGATCAATTGGGATCCGCTCGCTTTGTACATCTGCGGATTGTTCAAGCGCATAAAATCCTTTATCCCAAGTGAATATATTAATTGCGATATATGGGTTAAGTTTTCAAATATTATGAGTGTGGGCTTAGTAACTTGCACATGAAACTCTATCACCAAAATTGAGTTCCTCTGTGTATTGCTGGTCTGTATTGTCAGTAGCAGGGTGTAACACGAAATAAAATCGCTCATTCAAAATAACCATTGTCATCATTTTTTTTTACATTTATCACTAATAATGGCTGAACATACTCTTTTGGTTGGTATGAGGAAATATTCACTTCACACATCTGTCAAGAGTTAAATCTGATCCTCCGGAGGTGCCATTTTTCACGTATTCAGAATATTTTCAATTACTTTGTCGATTTCATCCTTGATAGTATTTGATGTTGTTACGATGCAGGACTAGTCCAATGTGAATCCACGGTGTTGCGATTGTAAACGCATCCTTGTGGGACGATGACTTTCAGCGACATCATTCAATGTGACTGAAGCACACTATCTGCTTTAACTCCTGAGGAACAAGTTAATTGCATTACCAATATGGATTTGGGAAATTATTTGATAGAAGTTGTCTAGCGTCATTACCTGGCGTAACTGTTTGTGGAATCATTGCCATGTGATTTTCCAATTCACCACAGCGCTTTTGAAGCTTCAGGAAATTGTAATTTACAATTTTTTAACAGCAATGTTGTATGTAATACGACAATACATTTTTGTTTAAGAACATACTTACTACTCCCGGCAGCCAAAACAGCTCCACTGCGAGGAAAGTATTGTTCACCCTCGACCACACGCATAATTTCAGCTTTCAGGGCTGTTAAGAAATTTTAATATTTAATTGTGTTGCAGTTGCACGAATATTTCTTGTGGTCTTTCTGTTGATCATTTGAGGAAATTGTAGCACAACTGGGTGTGGTTCATTTATAACACAGGTATGGAGCGTTTTCATACGGTTTAGTATTCGTAGTCCACGCTGTTACCCACTTTGTTTTAGCTGCTCCACAGTCGGTATTTTTTAAAGGGAATTAAATCTGTAATCAAACAATTCTCTCAGAAAGTTTTTACTCCATCATAATTTGAAACTTCTTATCGCTTGAATCCTGCCTTATTATGTCATAGCCATTCTTGATATTGTTAGACGTGTTAATCACGTTGTTAACATCGTCAGGTTGTTATAGAGCAAGCGGCTTGTAGCGATAGCAAATCTTTGATGCCTTCCACGATAATGGTCGCGAACGGACCTATATGCTCATTATAGTTAAACAATATATTAGAAACTCTTGCCGTATTTAAGGCATGGTTCTGCCACATAATCGATATTTTACTGAGAATACACATCTGTATTGATTACGTACTAATGCCATTCAACATTTTAAACAAAGACTTATATTTGTAATAAGCAATATTGTCAATTTATGTGTCTAATGTACACCTATTTCTCACACAAAAGTCTTTCTTGGATTCTAGAAGATAATGTTTCATTCATTAGTACAGATGATGATGGTCCATAAATGTTAATATTGTAAGGTGATTTAGTGTAAGCAAGATATTTTACCACTCGGCAGCCACTGATGTTTAATATAAAAAGGATCTCCCCTGTGAAAATAATTTTTCCAAGCAGGTATTAGCCAAAATCACGGCACATTTGCCTGTGTCATAACTCAGTATAACAACCTGAAATTCGCCATCTAATAGCACACACATCCAAGCACCAGTTATGAGGTTCGATTTTTTAACTTGAAAATTAATTAGTCTAGTGTGACATACTAGAGTATTCACTCCTGGGTTCTGTTTCTTTACATCGAAATAATTTTATATAAAAACGCCACAATTTTATAGATCTTCTAGCATTTATCATATTCTTTATTGTTACAAATACATTCATTGTTTTTGCATAGGCCTGAGCACCATCAATTTCTTTTATGTATTATGCAGAAAAATACTTCTCTAATTGATTTACAGTTGGTGACATTTACTCTTTAGATTACAGTTTTAGATTGGTGTTTCATTATCGTCCTTGCAGTATTCAGTCCTTTCATTATCTGTCTGAAACTTAGCGCCCTTAGTTTATCTTTCTCACAAATGGCCAAATACTGTTTTTTTCTGGTTTTATCTGATAATATTGGCCGTATCTACATTGTTTTGCTCTCAGACAATTCCGAAATTGATTAATATATCAATATGATCTGAATATATATTAGAAATGTTATCTGGTATTTGTTTGGACCTCTTTCTTAACTATGTAGAGGCGCTCAATAATCCTTTTTCTACCACTTACAAACATTTGTAAGGTATGTTCATAATTAATAATATAGACCTGACTTAAAACTTTACAATACAGATTATTATCATACATTTGTGTCTACCATTGTAGTGTCACAATAGCGGTTTTATTGGTTACTGATATAACTCACATCCTTCTACCCTACCTAACTGTGTCCTCTTATATGGTTACTTTCGCTGATTATAATCCGTCGGTTCACATACACACACGCGTGTGCTATTCTAGTATGCACACATTGTCATTGAGGATAGATGGAATATAAATACCAAAATTTTAAACCATACGTTACCACACTATTCATGCCCTAGGTTTGTTATAAGA
Source organism: Megalonaias nervosa (assembly GCA_016617855.1). Classification (NCBI taxonomy): domain Eukaryota; kingdom Metazoa; phylum Mollusca; class Bivalvia; order Unionida; family Unionidae; genus Megalonaias; species Megalonaias nervosa. The sequence goes on from JAECUM010032061.1 coordinate 24,619, forward strand.
TATTTACGAAAACATCTTACTTTCTGTATTTCTAACACCATATTACATGTAAATCAACTTAATCAATAGAAAGAAAATTAAATTTGTATTGTGCTCATGGTACTTTGTTGTTTACCTAGACTTTGATAATGCCGAATGTGCACATGCATGCCATTAATAATGCGTAAATGTACCAATAATATTACCTCTGTTTCAATTATTTTTGGACTAATCGAGAAAAGCAGTGTCTAAGCAGTATTAAGTTTTTAATCTTGACTCAAAGTTATTACTGCATAATGCACAGCTACTCATATGTATAAAACGTTTCATATTTATATCCTGCAGCCATCAATTGATCGTTTCATATAGTAAGTTTCCTTTGCAGTTAGATGGTTAAATGAATATCCTGGAAATTGTCACAATGATTGAATTCCAAGGGGCTTGGCCTTATGGCCCATAATTAGGAGTTCCATTTCATAGATTCCATGTCCACACGTTTACGTACGACCTAAATGATAGTTCTGGATCTCTCCATGAAGGTTGTGACGATTAGTACAATCTTTTTCATATACAAAATCGAAAGCTATATCAACATATGAAATAAAGTTGACAAGAAACTGTCAACTTCACAGTGAATTGTAACCAATATATATTATATGCAGTTCAAAATGAAACAAAAATTAGAAACAAAAACAATAAACATTACAAATAGCAATAATTTGCTGTTCCTATATATTATATAAATTTTAAAGGATGAACTTGTATGCCACCATACGCTTATGATACTTCTACATGGACATTGTTTACTTCACAAATTACTTCATTTGCAAGATTTATTGCAACCTATGCATGTGAAACGTGGAAGACGTCGGCCCGGATCGCAAGGAGGCTTAACGTCGCCCAACAGCAATGGTTGCGTCGAATCCTGTAAGTCTCGTACAAGGATCGCATCACAAATGAAGAAATCCACCAGCGAACAGGCACCCGACCTCTCAGCGACATTGTGACAGAGCGTCGGCTACGTTTTGCTGGCCACGTACTCCGGCAACCAATCTCACGGCATCCAAGAAACGTCATCTTGTGGACGCCACGGGGAAGACGGAAACAAGGCCGCCCCCGAACTACATGGCGACGCACCTTCATCAAAGATCTGAGAGCGCTGGGCATATCATTGGATGACGCTGAAACCATTGCGACAGATCGACCTAGATGGAGAGCACTCGCTGCCCAATGCGCCGAACGGCGCAGGAGGAACTAAGTCTAAGTAAGTAAGTAATCTAAAAAGAATCAAATATGTATGGCAAGGTAATGGCATCGTAATTCTTACCATTCAACGGTATTTTATAAGTTGAAATCTCTCCAAATTCTAACATCTACTGTACTGCCACTAAAGGTGTTTATCAGTAATGTTTCAATAAGTACGGTGGTTACTATGTTATTATAAGCCACGGTTATTTAATTATATCTGGCGAGCATAGGTCCTTTGCTGAAATGACATTACAAAATGATTGTATTAGATGAGTGCATAAGTCCCCTCTTTTTGCTTGACATAGTATAACAAAAGTACGCATTGCGACAAGAGTTTTTATAAGATATGTCTTCTCTTCATATATTTGTTAACGTTGTAATGGACTTGATTAGGATATAATGACTTGCCCGGAAAATGTATAACCCATAACTTGATCCTTCTCAAGCTTACAGGTAAGGTAACAAAACTGGTTTACCCAGTACGTCAGTCTTTTTGTTACGATGGCCAATAACGCCCTTAAAAATTGTGAACACTGTAACAAGAATGTACGGAATAGTCATTTGTGTACACATAATTATTTGCAAATCCTTGCGTTCTACATTTAGTTGAAATGTTATAAGCCAAGTAGTCACATGCTGTGCAATGAAGTTTTATATTGCCATGAAAATTATTGTATTTTGAGAATAATGCAAAAACTGTACAGATTGACATAATGACTCGTTAAAACCAAAACTTACAAATTAAAACCTGCCTATTTAGTCAGATTTGTATATATTAATATTCAGCAGTCTAATAAATAGTCCATAAGGCAGGCTTTAGCTTATGATTGTATTGTTTTCTTGTGTTTCCTTTTTGCTTGTTTCTTTTCGTTTGTTTTTATAAGAAAAGGAATCTACATGCTATTCTCTCTGACAACAAACGAAATCTCTCAGTGCCATTTCACAGCATTGTTCTTATTTTAAAAAGAATCAATGTAGAGTAGAGACACCCATCGTAGGTAAGATGTTATCATTGTTAGTGTCAGTGGATAATTAGCCCTGATCATTTGCCTGGTAAAATTCAATATAATCACAATGTTAAATTTTCTCCTAAGGTACCTTTCCTTCATTATGAGAAAAAGAATTTTTGTTGAGGCAAAATTTTGTTGATGACAAATATACATTTTGCATCGGTGCAGACTGTTTTAGCAGCAATATAATTTGTACAAAAACTAGAAAGAAACACTATTTGCACTTAAAGAATTGTGTGTTATTTACAACACACTTTTGGTTGTAACATTGATTTGTCCGATCGCTATTTGCTATCATGCCTTGTAGACCTGTCAGGTGTCGCATTATTTTTGCGGATTCAATTTCTTGTCAATTTCAATCACCATGTTCTTTGGTCGTATTGGTATTTTCCTCATGTATTACAAGAGCACACAACAT